>RXON01001651.1:0-123332 GCA_009667805.1 Leptobrachium leishanense
AGCCGGGCACAGTGCCCAGGGCAGCCAGGCGGCAGCAGCTTCTTCATATATGAACACAAAAAGGACCAGCTCGACCAGGACCAGCTCGACCTGAACCAGCTCAAAACCGGAGCAACTCATATAGGAAAAATAACCAGCTCAAGCAGGACTAGTGGGATTGTGCCGCGTTTGCCGCTGCTCAGATTCGGAGGTTGTGCCGCGTTTGCCGCCACACAGATTCAGGGGATTGTGCCGCATTTGCCGCCGCTCAGATTCGGGGGATTTTGCCACGTTTGCTGCCGCAGAGATTCAAGAGAATGTGCTGGTTTTAACCCATTCTTTCCCCTTATGAGATATTCTGTATCAGTACACGGTGATGGAAGAGGGAGATGAAGGGTCACGCAGTAAGTTCAGGTTTTGCCGTCCGGTGGATGGTCACCGTGAAGCTTCTTCTGGTTTGGACTTTTTGTGAAATGCTGGGATTTGATGCTGGCAAACCCGGCGCTTATTGAATGTCCTGCACGCGGCGCGTGTGATCGCGTCTTATCATAGAGTGTCTGAGCGGTGCGGTCACTCGCCGAGCGCAAACATTCAGTTACCCCCAACACATTTTACCAGCCGGCTGGGCGAGCGGGCGGGCAGGTCAGGGTTTCCCTTCGAGGCGTCAGTCAGTATAAAAAGAGATACTCACGTAGGAGCCCTTGAGGTCGCTCGCTGCCTGCTTGAAGGACGGCATCATCCGCTTACACACACTGCACCCTGCGCGGGACGGGCGTGCGTGGCGAGGGAGGAGAGCGACAGGCGACACACGAGGAGCAGCAAAAGAAAAACAAGAATACAACAATAAAGACATGATAAACAAGCGACCGAGAGACATTGAATAACGGCATCGTATGGAACTGGGGGCCGCGGCGCTGCGTGTGATCTAAACCCCGGAGAGCCACCAGGACTCAGCACTTTACAGGTTAATCCATCTGAGATCCCAGAGGAGCGGCACAGGGAGCGGCTACGTCCACTGCAACATATATACAGGTTTTATTTTTCATGTCTAATCACGAAGCTGCGAATTCAGTAAAGTTTCAGCAATTCCGCTTTGTCGAAAATTGGGCGCATTCACTATTTATTGAATGTTCATCAGATTGCGGCGAAATTGGAGTCGCCGAAGCATTTATCGGACATTGGCAAAAAGCACCGAATGACCAAGAATTCCACCGGAATACAGGAGACAAAAAGGCTATTTTCCTAATGGGGAAAAAATCAATAAAAATATACAAAAAAAAAAGTCTAATTAAAAAAAAAAAGGTCTGAAAAATTATGAAAAAGGTTTTTGTAAAAACATAAAAAAGATCAGAAAATTAAAAAAAAATATATTCCATTTATTACATTGAGACCAACGGGATTCGCCGGTTTAAACCTGCCAAGCTGAATCGCCGGAAATCCGGGCATTTTCATGAAATTTCGCTGCAATTCGTCGTTCTGGGAATAGACGAATCGTGAGTTATTAACGGGACAAGTCGCCGAATCTCACCGAGACGGCAGGTGCAGCGTATTTCCTGAAAATGCAGCTTTGTGAATATATGAAATGCCCCAAAACGGCAGATATGGTGAGATTCACCCCTCCCCTACGGAGAGGAACCCCCCGCCCACCCCCAGCTCATAATCCTCTGCAGATATTCCTGCAGGGACCCCGGAGCTCAGTGTGAGCGCCAATCATGACATCATGGCTCAGCGAGCGGTCGGTCGGTGCGCTCACTGAAACACTCGCTGCATGATGGCCCCCAGATTCCCTTCACTCGCTGCATGACGGCCCCCAGATTCCCTTCACTCGCTGCATGACGGCCCCCAGATTCCCTTCACTCGCTGCATGACGGCCCCCAGATTCCCTTCACTCGCTGCATGACGGCCCCCAGATTCCCCTCACTCGCTGCATGACGGAACCCAGATTCCCCTCACTCGCTGCATGACGGCCCCCAGATTCCCTCACTCGCTGCATGACGGCCCCCAGATTCCCCTCACTCGCTGCATGACGGCCCCAGATCCCCTCACTCGCTGCATGACGGAACCCCAGATTCCCTTCACTCGCTGCATGACGGCCCCCAGATTCCCTTCACTCGCTGCATGACGGCCCCCAGATTCCCCTCACTCGCTGCATGACGGCCCCCAGATTCCCCTCACTCGCTGCATGACGGCCCCCAGATTCCCCTCACTCGCTGCATGACGGAACCCAGATTCCCTTCACTCGCTGCATGATGGCCCCCAGATTCCCTCACTCGTTGCATGACGGCCCCCAGATTCCCCTCACTCGCTGCATGACGGCCCCCAGATTCCCTTCACTCGCTGCATGACGGGCCCCAGATTCCCCTCACTCGCTGCATGACGGCCCCAGATTCCCTTCACTCGCTGCATGACGGGCCCCAGATTCCCCTCACTCGCTGCATGACGGCCCCCAGATCCCCTCACTCGCTGCATGACGGCCCCCAGATCCCTTCACTCGCTGCATGACGGCCCCCACATTCCCTCACTCGCTGCAGGACGGCCTCCAGATTCCCCTCACTCGCTGCATGACGGCCCCAGATTCCCTTCACTCGCTGCATGACGGCCCCCAGATTCCCCTCACTCGTTCGCTGCATGACGGCCCTCAGATTCCCCTCACTCGCTGCATGACGCCCCCAGATTCCCTTCACTCGCTGCATGACGGCCCCCACATTCCCCTCACTCGCTGCAGGACGGCCTCCAGATTCCCTCACTCGCTGCATGACGGCCCACATTCCCCTCACTCGCTGCAGGACGGCCTCCAGATTCCCCTCACTCGCTGCATGACGGCCTCCAGATTCCCTTCACTCGCTGCAGGACGGCCCCCAGATTCCCTCCACTCGCTGCATGACGGCCCCGATCCCCTCACTCGCTGCATGACGCCCCAGATTCCCCTCACTCGCTTGCAGGACGGCCCCCAGATTCCCCTCACTCGCTGGCATGACGGCCCCCAGATTCCCTCACTCGCTGCATGACGGCCCCCAGATTCCCTCACTCGCTGCATGACGGCTCCCAGATTCCCCTCACTCGCTGCATGACGGCCCCAGATTCCCTTCACTCGCTGCATGACGGCCCCAGATTCCCCTCACTCGCTGCAGGACGGCCCCAGATTCCCTTCACTCGCTGCATGACCGGCCCCCAGATTCCCCTCACTCGCTGCATGACGGCCCCCAGATTCCCCTCACTCGCTGCATGACGGCCCCCAGATTCCCCTCACTCGCTGCATGACGGCCCCCAGATTCCCTCACTCGCTGCATGACGGCCCCCAGATTCCCCTCACTCGCTGCATGACGGCCCCCAGATTCCCCTCACTCGCTGCCGCGAGACAGTGTTACAGGTACCAGAGTGGACACTCACATGGGGCGTAGAACATGACCAGCAGGGGGCGCTCCTCCTTCCTCACAATCTTTCTGAAGTCCTGGAAAATGAAACGTATAAAAGGCGATAAAGTGACAGATACCGTAGCGTGTTGTGCGCACAGTGAGCGGCACCGCGGCACAGCCCGTCCCGTGCAACTCAGCTGCAATCTCTGCAGGTACAGACGGGACACAGCACCTTCTCACTGTATAGATGAACGACATCTTTGGCGTCAGTGTTCTCTTCCCATAGAGGAGCGCCTTCCGGGTCCTTCAGAAATGCCACCAAGGACTGTGGAGAGGTAGGAGAAAGGCGGCGTTAAAACAGGACAGGGGGGCAAGTAATCCTCTGAATACACCATGTGAGGAGCGCCACCGCAACAACTTACCCAAAAACAGCCCCGATCTGCCCCAAAAACAGCCCCAGAACCACAGCCAATGCCACCAGGATGAATCCCTTCCCAGTTACCCACAGAGCAGCGTCCACGAGGTGACGATCAATCCTCTCCCAAAATCAAACTGCCCCAGCCGGGGGAAACAGAGGCCTGATATCGAGTCTGGGCTGTTGTGATTGGGGCAACTGATCTGCTGTCCCTACCCCGGGGCATCAGAGCCAGGACAGACGAACATGGAGAACGAGCAGGACACACTTCCCCAATGGGACATTATGGGCCCAGATTAACTAAGTGCAGCGCCGGATTTATCATGCATTCACCCCCCCAGGAGAGGGAAGGGATTTTACCTTGTGCGTGTTGGGCCGGTTATACTCTGTGTGAAATGTCCCGTCCCTGAAAAGAGAAATGCTGTGAATAAACACACTGCATCCTTATATATATATATATATATATAACAGTCCCAGGCAGCTTTAATGCCCCATGGGTAAACACCATCACCCTATCATCCCCAGCCATCAAGTACCCAGTCCAAGCACTCACTTATAATGTAACAGCTCCAGGCCGCTGGACTTGCTGCTGGGATCCACCTTCAGCTTCTTGCAGAGTTTCCGGCCCTCAGAGTCTCTTCACATATAGAATAAAAACACTTAATGATACATGCAGCAACGTCTGGCAGAGGACACGCCCCCCACGTCACACCGGGATATAACGAGGACACGCCCCCACGTCACACCAAGATATAACGAGGACACGCCCCCACGTCACACCGGGATATAACGAGGACACGCCCCCACACCACACCAAGATATAACGAGGACACGCCCCCGCGCCACACCGGGATATAACGAGGACACGCCCCCCACGTCACACCGGGACATAACGAGGACACGCCCCCACGTCACACCGGGACATAACGAGGACACGCCCCCACGTCACACCGGGACATAACGAGGACACGCCCCCACGTCATACCGGGATATAACGAGGACACGCCCCCGCGTCACACTGGGATATAACGAGGACACGCCCCCACGTCACACCGGGATATAACGAGGACACGCCCCCACGTCACACCGGGATATAACGAGGACACGCCCCCACGTCACACAGGGACATAACGAGGACACGCCCCCACGTCACACCGGGACATAACGAGGACACGCCCCCACGTCACACCGGGACATAACGAGGACACGCCCCCACGTCATACCGGGATATAACGACACGCCCCCGCGTCACACTGGGATATAACGAGGACACGCCCCCGCGTCACACTGGGATATAACGAGGACACGCCCCCGCGTCACACCGGGATATAACGAGGACACGCCCCCACGTCACACTGGGATATAACGAGGACACGCCCCCACGTCACACAGGGACATAACGAGACACGCCCCCACGTCACACCGGGATATAACGAGGACACGCCCCCACGTCACACAGGGACATAACGAGGACACGCCCCCGTGTCACACCGGGATATAACGAGGACACGCCCCCACGTCACACAGGGACATAACGAGGACACACCCCCGCGTCACACCGGGACATAACGAGGACACGCCCCCACGTCACACAGGGACATAACGAGGACACACCCCCGCGTCACACCGGGACATAACGAGGACACGCCCCGCGTCACACCGGGATATAACGAGGACACGCCCCCACGTCACACCGGGACTTATGAGGACACACCCCCGCGTCACACCGGGACATAACGAGGACATGCCCCCGCGTCACACCGGGACATAACGAGGACACGCCCCCACGTCACACCGGGATATAACGAGGACACGCCCCCGCGCCACACCGGGATATAACGAGGACACGCCCCCGCGCCACACCGGGATATAACGAGGACACGCCCCCGCGCCACACCGGGATATAACGAGGACACGCCCCCGCGTCACACCGGGACATAACGAGGACACGCCCCCACGTCACACCGGGATGTAACGAGGACACGCCCCCGCGCCACACCGGAATATAACAAGGACACGCCCCCACGTCACACCGGGATATAACAAGGACACGTCCCCGTGTCACACCGGGATATAACAAGGACACGCCCCCGCGCCACACCGGGATATAACAAGGACACCCCCCCGTGTCACACCGGATATAACAGGACACGCCCCCGCGCCACACCGGGATATAACAAGGACACGCCCCCGTGTCACACCGGGATATAACAAGGACACGCCCCCGTGTCACACCGGGATATAACAAGGACACGCCCCCGCGCCACACCGGGATATAACAAGGACACGCCCCCGTGTCACACCGGGATATAACAAGGACACGCCCCCGTGTCACACCGGGATATAACAAGGACACGTCCCGCGCCACACCGGGATATTATATAACAAAGACACGTCCCCACGTACATAAAATTGTTATAGGATGAAGACATGTACCGCGTACAAAAGGTCTTATAGAATGAGGTCATGAACCCGTGTACACAAGGACGTTATAGCATGACACGTACCCGCAGTCTGTCCAGGAGATCGTCGCTCGGCCCTTCACATCCTGAGCCACGTCCGATAACAGCTTCAACTGGCGCTCAGCAGCCGACGCTACAAACCAGCGGCACGAAAGAGACAATGACGTCATCATATTATGCAGCGTAACGTATACTCCACATGCTATCAGCTCCTAATACACCCCATTATAACACCTTGTCTCATGACACCCCATCTTTCTATCATAAACCCCCCCCCCCCCCTTATGGCACATTATAGAAACGCAATGGACTCCAGTGTCTGGACGCAAGCAGCCACAACCCGAGCCCAAACATGGACTCCAGTGTCTGGACGCAAGCAGCCACAACCCGAGCCCAAACATGGACTCCAGTGTCTGGACGCAAGCAGCCACAAGCCGAGCCCAAACATGGACTCCAGTGTCTGGACGCAAGCAGCCACAAGCCGAGCCCAAACATGGACTCCAGTGTCTGGACGCAAGCAGCCACAACCCGAGCCCAAACATGGACTCCAGTGTCTGGACGCAAGCAGCCACAACCCGAGCCCAAACATGGACTCCAGTGTCTGGACGCAAGCAGCCACAACCCGAGCCCAAACATGGACTCCAGTGTCTGGACGCAAGCAGCCACAACCCGAGCCCAAACATGGACTCCAGTGTCTGGACGCAAGCAGCCACAACCCGAGCCCAAACATGGACTCCAGTGTCTGGACGCAAGCAGCCACAACCCGAGCCAAACATGGACTCCAGTGTCTGGACCGCAAGCAGCCACAACCCGAGCCCAAACATGGACTCCAGTGTCTGGACGCAAGCAGCCACAAGCCGAGCCCAAACATGGACTCCAGTGTCTGGACGCAAGCAGCCACAAGCTACAACCCGAGCCCAAACTATCCACAGCAACAGAATAAAACCATTTCAATTCTATCAACCCGAGTTGGTGAATATAGTCACAAGGAACAGAAAATGGACAAAGTCGCCTCCTAACCAGACGCAGACGCGGGGCTCCCGTCCCGGCCGCTCACCTGATTTCGAGTATATAGACAAGACGTTGTTGCGCGTGCGGAGGAGCTTCTTGAAGTCTTTGTGATCGCTAATCTTTTCAATGAGAGGAGAAACCTTCAACGTTACAAAGCAGGCGGGCAGAAAGATCTGAAAGAACAACGCGAGGCAGGCGTTACAGCAACACACACGTACCCCAAAACACACAACATGACATGTAATAAAAAAAAAAAAATCACACCATCAGGACATTATCAATGGATCCAAAAATAGAAAAAATATCACAACCGGAGGAAGAACAGACAACTCCAAAACCATGATCACAGGCCAGAGAAGCACCTATATACCCCCAGAGAAACACACATACCACTAAAAACAGGGCTAAGAGGTCTGTGTGATTTGTGTCGGGGAGGGGTTATATCTGTGTGATTTGTGTCAGGGAGGGGTTATATCTGTGTGATTTGTGTCGGAGGGGTTATATCTGTGTGATTTGTGTCGGGGAGGGATCGGGTTATATCTGTGTGATTTGTGTCGGGGAGGGGTCGGGTTATATCTGTGTGATTTGTGTCAGGGAGGGGTCGGGTTATATCTGTGTGATTTGGTGTCAGGGAGGGGTCGGGTTATATCTGTGTGGATTTGTGTCGGAGGGGTCGGGTTATATCTGTGTGATTTGTGTCGGGGAGGGGTCGGGTTATATCTGTGTGATTTGTGTCGGGGAGGGGTCGGGTTATATCTGTGTGATTTGTGTCAGGGAGGGGTCGGGTTATATCTGTGTGATTTGTGTCGGGGAGGGGGCGGGGTCGGGTTATATCTGTGTGATTTGTGTCAGGGAGGGGTCGGGTTATATCTGTGTGATTTGTGTCAGGGAGGGGTCGGGTTATATCTGTGTGATTTGTGTCGGGGAGGGGTCGGGTTATATCTGTGTGATTTGTGTCGGGGAGGGGTCGGGTTATATCTGTGTGATTTGTGTCGGGGAGGGGTCGGGTTATATCTGTGTGATTTGTGTCGGGGAGGGGTCGGGTTATATCTGTGTGATTTGTGTCGGGGAGGGGTCGGGTTATATCTGTGTGATTTGTGTCGGGGAGGGGTCGGGTTATATCTGTGTGATTTGTGTCGGGGAGGGGTCGGGTTATATCTGTGTGATTTGTGTCGAGGAGGGGTCGGTTATATCTGTGTGATTTGTGTGTCGGGGAGGGGTCGGGTTATATCTGTGTGATTTGTGTCAGGGAGGGGTCGGGTTATATCTGTGTGATTTGTGTCGGAGGGGTCGGTTATATCTGTGATTTGTGTCGGGAGGTTTCAGGTTATATCTGTGTGATTTGTGTCAGGGAGGGGTCGGGTTATATCTGTGTGATTTGTGTCGGGGAGGGGTCGGGTTATATCTGTGTGATTTGTGTCGGGGAGGGGTCGGGTTATATCTGTGTGATTTGTGTCGGGGAGGGGTCGGGTTATATCTGTGTGATTTGTGTCGGGGGGGGGTCGGGTATATCTGTGTGATTTGTGTCGGAGGGGTCGGGTTATATCTGTGTGATTTGTGTCGGGGAGGGGTCGGGTTATATCTGTGTGATTTGTGTCAGGGAGGGGTCGGGTTATATCTGTGTGATTTGTGTCGGGGAGGGGTCGGGTTATATCTGTGATTTGTGTCGGGAGGTTTCAGGTTATATCTGTGTGATTTGTGTCAGGGAGGGGTCGGGTTATATCTGTGTGATTTGTGTCAGGGAGGGGTCGGGTATATCTGTGTGATTTGTGTCGGGGAGGGGTCGGGTTATATTTGTGTGATTTGTGTCGGGGAGGGGTCGGGTTATATCTGTGTGATTTGTGTCGGGGAGGGGTCGGGTTATATCTGTGTGATTTGTGTCGGGGAGGGGTCGGGTTATATCTGTGTGATTTGTGTCAGGGAGGGGTCGGGTTATATCTGTGTGATTTGTGTCGGGGAGGGGTCGGGTTATATCTGTGTGATTTGTGTCGGGGAGGGGTCGGGTTATATCTGTGTGATTTGTGTCAGGGAGGGATCGGGTTATATCTGTGTGATTTGTGTCAGGGGGGGTCGGGTTATATCTGTGTGATTTGTGTCGGGGAGGGGTCGGGTTATATCTGTGTGATTTGTGTCGGGGAGGGGTCGGGTTATATCTGTGTGATTTGTGTCGGGGAGGGGTCGGTTATATATCTGTGTGATTTGTGTCGGGGAGGGGTCGGGTTATATCTGTGTGATTTGTGTCGGGGAGGGGTCGGGTTATATCTGTGTGATTTGTGTCGGGGAGGGGTCGGGTTATATCTGTGTGATTTGTGTCAGGGAGGGGTCGGGTTATATCTGTGTGATTTGTGTCGGGGAGGGGTCGGGTTATATCTGTGTGATTTGTGTCGGGGAGGGGTCGGGTTATATCTGTGTGGATTACTGCAGGTAGCATGGAGGGGGGGTGTCACAGTATTTTGCATGCTAGATTAACGCTGTCGGTGTATATATATATTAAATCGTGTATAAGAGCATTTTCTGGTTTTTCCGGTCACTGCTCGCGGTGGGGTTTCTGTCTGTGGATCGCTGTTACTTTCTCTGGTTCAGAGATGTTTTTTCTGTTAATCCATGGAAATAAATAAAAGGTCATTTGGTTTATAGAAAGTGTCTGGTGTCTCGTTTTGGCTGTGCCGGCGCCGGCTGGGTGAGACGGCCAATGTTATGGTGCCACCAGGATTCCTGTGATGAGCCGTGAGGCAGTGCAAGGTGATCTCAGAGCGCTGCGCTCCACGCACTTGTAGTTGCACAAGGAGTGACACACGGAACACGTTACACGTAACAGAAAGCTCACATTTAACATCAAAAATGATTTCCTCACGCAGGTTTAGCAGCGCAGACACACGGACTGACGAGCGCTCCCTTTATTGTGCGTGTTTGCGGGTTGCACGCAGGGACCTCACGCAGGTTTAGCAGCGCAGACACACAGACGGACGAGCGCTCCCTTTATTGTGCGTGTTTGCGGGTTGCACGCAGGGACCTCACGCAGGTTTAGCAGCGCACACACGGACGTATGAGTGCTCCCTTTATTGTGCGTGTTTGCGGGTTGCACGCAGGGACCTCACGCAGGTTTAGCAGCGCAGACACACAGACGGACGAGCGCTCCCTTTATTGTGCGTGTTTGCGGGTTGCACACCGGGACCTCACGCAGGTTTAGCAGCGCACACACGGACGTATGAGCGCTCCCTTTATTGTGCGTGTTTGCGGGTTGCACACCGGGACCTCACGCAGGTTTAGCAGCGCAGACACACGGACGGACGAGCGCTCCCTTTACTGCACGTGTTTGCGGGTTGCACGCAGGGAGCTCACGCAGGTTTAGCAGCGCACACACGGACGTATGAGCGCTCCCTTTATTGTGCGTGTTTGCGGGTTGCACACCGGGACCTCACGCAGGTTTAGCAGCGCAGACACACGGACGGACGAGCGCTCCCTTTATTGTGCGTGTTTGCGGGTTGTACACCGGGACCTCACGCAGGTTTAGCAGCGCAGACACACGAGCGCTCCCTTTATTGTGCGTGTTTGCGGGTTGCACGCCGGGACCTCACGCAGGTTAGGCAGTGCAGATACACGGACTGACGAGCGCTCCCTTTATTGCGCGTGTTTGCGGGTTGCACACCGGGACCTCACGCAGGTTTAGCAGCGCAGACACACGAGCGCTCCCTTTATTGTGCGTGTTTGCGGGTTGCACGCCGGGACCTCACGCAGGTTTAGCAGCGCAGACACACGAGCGCTCCCTTTATTGTGCGTGTTTGCGGGTTGCACGCCGGGACCTCACGCAGGTTTAGCAGCGCAGACACACGAGCGCTCCCTTTATTGTGCGTGTTTGCGGGTTGCACGCAGGGACCTCACGCAGGTTTAGCAGCGCAGACACACGGACTGACGAGCGCTCCCTTTATTGCGCGTGTTTTTGCGGGTTGCACGCAGGGACCTCACGCAGGTTTAGCAGCGCAGACACACGAGCGCTCCCTTTATTGTGCGTGTTTGCGGGTTGCACGCCGGGACCTCACGCAGGTTTAGCAACGCAGACACACGAGCGCTCCCTTTATTGTGCGTGTTTGCGGGTTGCACGCAGGGACCTCACGCAGGTTAGGCAGCGCAGACACACGGACGGACGAGCGCTCATTCTTTTATATTTTATTTAATGGACGCTGAGAAAATCCACAAAAGGAAAAAATAAATAGAAAGTTTCCCGTCTCTCCCCATTAAACCGCCCGGGGAGACGTGTAACGCCGCGTGCGCTGAAGAAAGTCACCCGTCCAGATTCTTCGCACGCGCAGCCTGCGGGCAGGTGTACATCATGTAGTCCGTCCAGCTCTGCAGGTCAGGGGACTCCGCCGACACAAGGGGGGGGGGGCTGCGCGCCGACACAAGGGGGGGCTGCACGCCGACACAAGGGGGGTGGCTGCGCCAAGGGGGGGGGCTGCGCGCCGACACAAGGGGGGGTCTGCACGCCGACACATGGGGGCTGCGCGCCGACACACAGGGGGGGGCTGCACGCCGACACAAGGGGGGGGAGGCTGCGCGCCGACACAAGGGGGGGGAGGCTGCGCGCCGACACAAGGGGGGGGAGGCTGCGCGCCGACACAAGGGGGGGGAGGCTGCGCGCCGACACAAGGGGGGGGAGGCTGCACGCCGACACAAGGGGGGGGAGGCTGCGCGCCGACACAAGGGGGGGGGCTGCGCGCCGACACAAGGGGGGGCTACGCGCCGACACAAGGGGGGGGCTGCGCGCCGACACAAGGGGGGGCTGCGCGCCGACACAAGGGGGGGCTGCGCGCCGACACAAGGGGGGGGCTGCGCGCCGACACAAGGGGGGGCTGCACGCCGACACAAGGGGGGTGGCTGCGCCAAGGGGGGGGCTGCGCGCCGACACAAGGGGGGGTCTGCACGCCGACACAGGGGGCTGCGCGCCGACACAAGGGGGGGGGCTGCACGCCGACACAAGGGGGGGGAGGCTGCGCGCCGACACAAGGGGGGGGAGGCTGCGCGCCGACACAAGGGGGGGGAGGCTGCGCGCGACACAAGGGGGGGGAGGCTGCGCGCCGACACAAGGGGGGGGAGGCTGCGCGCCGACACAAGGGGGGGGAGGCTGCGCGCCGACACAAGGGGGGGGAGGCTGCGCGCCGACACAAGGGGGGGCTGCGCGCCGACACAAGGGGGGGGCTGCGCGCCGACACAAGGGGGGGCTGCGCGCCGACACAAGGGGGGGCTGCGCGCCGACACAAGGGGGGGCTGCGCACCGACACAAGGGGGGCTGCGCGCCGACACAAGGGGGGGCTGCGCGCCGACACAAGGGGGGGGCTGCGCGCCGACACAAGGGGGGGGGCTGCGCGCCGACACAAGGGGGGGCTGCGCGCCGACACAAGGGGGGGCTGCGCGCCGACACGGGGGGGCTGCGCGCCGATAGAAGGGGGGGCTGCGCGCGACACAAGGGGGCTGCGCGCTAACACGGGGGGGGCTGCGCGCTAACACGGGGGGGCTGCGCGCTAACACGGGGGGGCTGCGCGCTAACACGGGGGGCTGCGCGCTAACACGGGGGGGCTGCGCACTCGCGGCATGCACCTTTTTTCACATTCTGCTCTGCGACAGAGCGCGCAGGTCCTGCTCTCTTGCAGACACTCCTATAAGGTAAATAACCCGGGGAAAGGGTTACGTGGCAACAGATCCATCGCTGCGTGAGCTACTTCTGCAGGGAGGTGCCTCTCCATGCCAGAGGCCACCGCGCTGCGCACAGGGGCCGCCGCGCTGCGCACAGGGGCCACCGCTCTCTCTGGCCAGTGATCTGACCTGCCGGGCCGGTAAGACGAGTCCGCAGGCCTGACTGATCAGTCTCTCTAAATCTGCCCACGGACGCATCCACACAAACCTGCTGCCAACGAGTCCAAAGCCACGGGACGACCCCCGGCACGGCACAGCACGGCAGCTGATACAGTGGTTAGGGGAGTATTCACTTAACAGCAACTAGGAAAGCTTCTATAGCAACTTCAACACCAAGTAAAAGAAAGACTCCAAATCAATCTCTCACACGCTGATATAATGTATCTCTAACGGACGCGATGCGCAAAGAATCCCCAAAACGTGCACAAAGGAAAAATACAGAGAAAAGCGACGAACACAACCAGAGCACGAGCACATCCCTTATTACACAATATACATCAATCAGCGGATAAATGTGACAGCTTCATCACGTTGTGACGACTGACGCCTCTTCACACGTTAACGTATCAATATATAATCTTACAATGCTCAGAAACGGATACATCACTTCCAAACACGTGATTAAGGCCGGTGTCAGACGAACGCAGTGATCCCGTCCGTGTCGCCGCAGTTTAACGTCTGTCGTAGCATAGAATCATGATCAATAGAGACACACGAAGAGCGTCCACACGAACTGCGCACGCACAACACACGTGGCAAACGGACGCAAGTTAGGCAAGAACACAAACCGCTAGATGGACGCGCAGAGTGCGCCACGTCCGCGTAGCGTTCTGTGTGAGTGAGGAGATGTCAGGCGCAGCGCATTTGCGACGTCCAGCATCTCGTCGCACACAATGCCTTTTCATATTTTTATCATTTTTCATATTTTTATTTCCCAGTTACCTTTTTTTTTTTCTACGTCCGTCAAAAAAACACAGACCGTGTGGTGTCTACAGTATCTTCCGTCAGTACGTCTGTCCGTTATGCAGCACGCAGAGTGCGCTCAGACTGCGCTCGTCTGACTCGAGCCTTAAAGCGACGCGTGCATTTCCTTTCTGGATATACAATATGTGCAGAAAATAACATGCTTAGAAATGTGAAAGACTTGCGGGATATACTCAAAAACATATGTATATATACACAACCAGACGCGCGCTCTGCACTGGATCCTTATGTACAGCTTTCACAAACCCTCAAAGCAAAGAAAGACATAAAACCACACGGTGCAGCCAATCACAGCTCATTATGAGGGTATATTAATACTTGGTGTATATATAATCCCACTCACACCAGCCAAAATATGGTGGCTCTCCTAATGACGCGCTTCATCTGGGGGTGATCTGACCCACGCACTGCTCAGAAAGATACCCGCAACATATTGGACTTCACACAGCCGGCGCTAGAGAGAAAAGTGGCTACGCGCTTTCGGGACGGCCCACGTGGCTCCGCGCTTTCGGAACGGGTCCCGCGCTGACGGCCCACGTGGCTCCGCGCTTTCGGAACAGGTCCCGCGCTTTCGGGACGGCCCACGTGGCTCCGCGCTTTCGGGACAGGTCCCGCGGCTTTTCTAAAACGTAACATTTTAAATCTCGTGGCATTTTTTGATGCTTTGTGTCTCGTTTGGTGAATTTTCGTTATCGCGGCTGAACGCGCCTCGCGCAGGAGATGGGGGTGTCAGAAGGCAAAGCGTTCCACAAAACACACCGGCGTTATGTACAGCGCACACGCAGTGTCATGACCCCGGAGTCAGAAGCTTCATTTCTTTCCTCATTGTTGAAGGATTCGCTGCCGTCTCCAAAATGTGAAAATATCCTGTTAACCCTTCGAGCTCCTGAAGCGTGCTGCGGCGCGTTTCTCCGTCAGCTTGCAGGTGTCACCAGCGCCCGATGGGTTAACGGCGTCTATCTGCATCCAGCGCTGCCTTTCATCAGGAAAATGAGTTCCTGGCAGATCCTTTGAATGTTTGTCTCGTTAATTAGCGGGAGAGTTATAATTACACGAGCAAACAAAGCGCCGGCGACGCCGAGAGCAAACTCACCGCGCAGAGAAAAAGGGGGCGAGTGACTGCGCCAAAAGAGAAGGAGAGCGAAACAGGTGGCAGCAACGTGACGCTGGCAGCGATGCCATCCAATTCACCCAAAGCCAGCACGGTCAGGTGGAGGAGGCTGCGGCGCCGCGTTGAACATGCCGCACGGAGCTGCATTGAAAGGCGCAGCGCGTCGCCCTGATCACTCGAGTCGCGCAGATAAGCCGCGCGTCCTTCTCTTGTGTTTGTCAAGTAATTACCAAGTCCTCGTGTCAAACTAGATAAATACGAGATGAGCAAAGAAAGAGGAACATGGCGGCGACTTGAAACACCGCGGGACGCAAAGGCCCCATCACGTACACCGCAAGACAAACACTACAACGAATGTGTATAATGCATACAGGGTGAGGGGCCTTATCCAAAATGCCAGCACGACTTACATTTGAGATTTTGCAAATCCTAAAATATACATTATAGGAGGCAACGATTTTCATTGGGGAAAAAAAATAAAATTGGGAAGGAAAAGGTAAAATCCCAAGCACCTCTCGCTGCACCTCTCGTGCAGGGATGACGTCCTTGGCAATCAGCACTGGCCACCCTTTTTGGGTGAGAGCAGGCTGATTTGCATATGGAGCAGTCGTCCCTGTAATGGCACAAGCTAAAACTTCGTTTGTGAGACCTGAGCGGGCACCCACCGTAGAGCAGGCCATTGTGCTGTTGCTCGTTCTCAGGACCCTCACAAACACCCTTCTTGTTTCTCAAAATCCCAAGCATACCCTGGGATTTGCCAATCCTCCTGTATTACTGTAAACAAGCTGCAAGGAGCAGCCGCCACCCCCACTGTAACAAAAAGATCAGCAAATCTTTACTGCATCATTCCAGCAGACAGGGGTTTGTCAGAATACAGGGAGAGCTGTGTCAGTCGCTGCTGTACAGGGAGAAGATTCAGGGGGTTATAATGAGTGCAAATCCCTGTACAGTACAGATACAAGGTGTTGCTGTAATTGCCACACACAGGCATTATGCAGCACATACAGATACAAGGTGTTGCTGTAATTGCCATACACAGGCATTATGCAGCACATACAGATACAAGGTGTTGCTGTAATTGCCATACACAGGCATTATGCAGCACATACAGATACAAGGTGTTGCTGTAATTGCCATACACAGGCATTATGCAGCACATACAGATACAAGGTGTTGCTGTAATTGCCATACACAGGCATTATGCGGCACATACAGATACAAGGTGTTGCTGTAATTGCCACACACAGGCATTATGCGGCACATACAGATACAAGGTGTTGCTGTAATTGCCATACACAGGCATTATGCGGCACATACAGATACAAGGTGTTGCTGTAATTGCCATACACAGGCATTATGCAGCACACACAGATATTACGTTGCTAATAATCTCATTCTTGTCATTACAGTCCCCCATAAGCAGGAGATCTCGCCATTTTATTATCTGTCTGCAGCACATTTACTGCATCTGCCTGTATGATGATAATGCAGACCCCCCGGAAGCAGGAGAGCAACATTTTATTATCGGTCTGCAGCATATTTACTGACACAAAGGCCATTTCTGCCTGGATACTGATAAAATAATGCAGACCCCGTGTGACATTTTGCCATCTAGAGTTTAAAACCTTTTATCGCAGTGATATTTATGTAAAGGATAAACCAATACATGAAGAATTAAAATGTATAAGATTACATTATTAACCTTTAACGCTCAGAACATCTTTAAGGGAAATTACGAGGTTACCTGGGATAGAAACATAGAAAATGTCGGCAGATAAGAACCTTTCGGCCCATCTAGTCGCCCAATTACATGGATACTTTACCTGGATTTATCTTTTGTTTAGGATAGCCTTATGCCTATCCCATGCCTGCTTAAATTCAATTACTGTTTTGGCCTCTACCACTTCAACTGGAAGACTGTTCCATGTATCCACCACCCTCTCAGTAAAATAATGTTTCCTGATGTTACTTTTAAACCTTTGCCCCTCTAATCTAAGACTATTAGGGATGCACCGATACCGATACTAGTATCGGTATCGGGGCCGATATTGCCGTTTGCACGAGTACTTGTTACCCGTGCAAACGGCCCGATACATCCCGCCGATACCGGAAGCCGGCGCTGGGCCGGCTTGCCGGTATCCGCGGGGCTGGGGAAGCTGGCCGCGTGCATGTAAAGCACGCGGCCAGCGTTCCCCTCCGGCGCGCCAAATACTCACCCTTCCTGAAGTTCCGGTCGCTGGGCAGTGATGCGGTCACGTGGCCGCCGGGCGCATCTGTGACGCGACCTCTCGGCTGGAGGCAGCGTCACAGATGCGCCCGGCGGCCACGTGACCGCATCACTGCCCAGCGACCGGAACTTCAGGAAGGGTGAGTATTTGGCGCGCCGGAGGGGAACGCTGGCCGCGTGCTTTACATGCACACGGCCAGCTTTCGAGCTGGGGGTAAATCCATGAGACCTGGGGGCCAATCCATGAGACCTGGGGGCAAATCCATGAGACCTGGGGACAAATCCATGAGACCTGGGGGCCAATCCATGAGACCTGGGGGCCAATCCATGAGACCTGGGGGCCAATCCATGAGACCTGGGGGCCAATCCATGAGACCTGGGGGCCAATCCATGAGACCTGGGGGCCAATCCATGAGACCTGGGGGCCAATCCATGAGACCTGGGGGCCAATCCATGAGACCTGGGGGCAAATGCATGAGACCTGGGGGCAAATGCATGAGACCTGGGGGCAAATGCAGGAGACCTGGGGACCAATCCATGAGACCTGGGGGCAAATCCATGAGACCTGGGGGCAAATCCATGAGACCTGGGGGCAAATCCATGAGACCTGGGGGACATATCCATCAGAGTTGGGGCAAATCCATGTGACCTGGGGGCAAATCCATGAGACCTGGGGGCAAATCCATGAGACCTGGGGGCAAATCCATGAGACCTGGGGGCAAATCCATGAGACCTGGGGGCAAATCCATGAGACCTGGGGGCAAATCCATGAGACCTGGGGGCAAATCCATGAGACCTGGGGGCAAATCCATGAGACCTGGGGGCAAATCCATGAGACCTGGGGGCAAATCCATGAGACCTGGGGGACATATCCATCAGAGTTGGGGCAAATCCATGTGACCTGGGGGCAAATCCATGAGACCTGGGGGCCAATCCATGAGACCTGGGGGCCAATCCATGAGACCTGGGGGCAATCCATGAGACCTGGGGGCCAATCCATGAGACCTGGGGGCCAATCCATGAGACCTGGGGGCCAATCCATGAGACCTGGGGGCAAATCCATGAGACCTGGGGGCAAATCCATGAGACCTGGGGGACATATCCATCAGAGTTGGGGCAAATCCATGTGACCTGGGGGCAAATCCATGAGACCTGGGGGCCAATCCATGAGACCTGGGGGCCAATCCATGAGACCTGGGGGCCAATCCATGAGACCTGGGGGACATATCCATCAGAGTTGGGGCAAATCCATGTGAGCTGGGGGCAAATCCATGAGACCTGGGGGCCAATCCATGAGACCTGGGGGACATATCCATCAGAGTTGGGGCAAATCCATGAGACCTGGGGGCAAATCCATGTGAGCTGGGGGCAAATCCATGTGAGCTGGGGGCAAATCCATGTGAGCTGGGGGCAAATCCATGTGAGCTGGGGGCAAATCCATGAGACCTGGGGGCAAATCCATGAGACCTGGGGGCAAATCCATGGGAGCTGCGGTCAATCTCATAAATTTTTATGAGGTCTGTTCCTATTGGAAAGCGTCACATGACATTAAATAAAAGTATCGGTACTCGGTATCGGTGAGTACTTTTAAAAAGTATCGGTACTCGTACTCGGTCTTAAAAAAGTGGTATCGGTGCATCCCTAAAGACTATGTCCTCTTGTTTTGCTACTTTGTTTCCTTTTAGGCTAGGGTCAGACGAAAGCATTGTTCCCCGCGAACGTGAAAAAGTGCGTCCGAACGCATTGACGTATTTTTTCACGGAATGCGCAAAAACGGTCAGACGACGCGCATTTTCGGGCGTGATTTTGTACGGATCGTCAATAAAACTCTTTTTGCGTCTGGACGTTATGTAGGCTGGACATTAGCAGCGTCTGACATCTCCTAATCACGCACACACGCCACTATGCCGCCGCAGCGCACTCAGTACGTCAGTACTAGCGGTTCAGTGTTCTCAAAAAAATGCGTTCAAATTCCACTTGCGTTGCACGGCCGGACTTTTGTGCGGCCGTACATCGTATATTGGCGTCATTGCCCGTCATCTGCTGCTAGTGCGGCCGTAATTATGTGCGCCAGAACGCACGTTAAAAGTGCGCTGGTCTGACCCCAGCCTTAAATATACTCCCTTCCTCTACCTTGTGGATTCCCTTTACGTATTTAAATGTTTCTATCATATCTCCTCTGTCTCGTCTTTTTTCCAAGCTGTACATGTTAAGATCATTAAGCCTTTCCTGGTAACTTTTCTCCTTCAACCCGTACACCATTTTAGTAGCCCTTCTCTGAACTCTCTCTAAGATGTCTATATCCTTCTGGAGATACGGTCTCCAGTACTGCACACAGTACTCCAAGTGAGGTCTCACCAGTGCTCTGTACAGTGGCATGAGCACTTCCCTTTTACTACTGCTAATACAGGCTCTCCCTACACAACCAAGCATTCTGCCAGCATTTCCAAGCATTCTGCCAGCATTTCCAAGCATTCTGCCAGCATTTCCAAGCATTCTGCCAGCATTTCCTGCTGCTCTATTACATTGACTACTTACCCTTAGATCCTCTGAAATAATACAGCATTATTTCATTACGGGATTTCAGCATTAATTGTGCATCCCAAATCTTAAACAAATTCATTCATAAAGTATTTCCTCAGGAAGGACACATTGAGATTCCTCTCGTTTCAGTTTGTTCTGGATTCAAGAAACATTGAATTGTTACAGAAACACAAAGTAATAAAATGCAAGATATTAAAAACACAAACACATGAATGGTTTTATTCAAAAGAAATTGCTTGGTAGTGAAAGGGTTAATGTGTGCTCCATGGTTTACATTCTGTAACAAAGCACAGGAAGTATTAACTCTTTATATCCCAGGATATGGAAATGATAACATTCATTGATGTGGCGGTTTCACTGCACGCTGAGCTCGCGGCATCTTATGGATATTCTGCGTCATGTGGGATGTTATCACCGTGCTCGCTCTGCTCAGCACCTCTCCCCTTTGTGCCACTAAACGCGCACCGCCCCGCAACATGCGCACGTCACCGCCCCGTCACACCCGCAGCGCGTCACCGCCCCGTCACACACACACCTCATTCTGCCATTGCACAGCAAATTCCTGCGGCACCTGACGGCCGCTGGTGCACCGCATCCTGCCGCGGCAAACTTCTACTGGTTAATACAGCATTATCAAGGCAGGTCCCTCCGCTCCAACCTTCAGAATCCGTATAAAACGTGGACTCTCACAGCAGCGAAACCAACACGTTGACATGTACTGCGCTACTACCTCTGCACATCAAAGTCTCACTGACTGAACCAACACGGGGCCCTATTCTATACCTGGTTGTAATAGCGAGCCGGTAAGGGGGGGGGGGATTTGCGATTGCCGGTATCTCTTACCGACTCCCTATTGGTTCAGGGCAGAATAGGCCCGGAATGAGCCACAGATACCGGCATGAGCAAAATCACGTAACCCCGGGGTCTGGCAGCCGGTAATCACCCAGAAATACTAGACGTACCAGCCGCGCCGGAAAAACCCGTTACCTCCTGCTAGCCACAGATTAATGGCACCCAGTGTACAAAGTGCAGGAGCCGCCAACCATTAGGGAGACGGCGGCCGCGGGCTGGTCCTGTGTGTGTCTGCACCTGCGCTGTGATACACTGTGTGGAGACGTACAAACGTTATATACGCTGCGCGATTTGTGGAAAAAGCTGCAGGATCAACAACATTTCAACACCCGAGCCCAAGAGGAGCAGCAGCAGCAGCGCCGAGGGAGAAAGGGAGGGGGGGGATTTACACCCAAAATAAACCATATAACAAAAATAATAATAATTGGGCAGATGTTACCGACAACCTGTACACAAATACATAACAAGGAGGCGCCATTTATACGATGTGTCCCTTAAATACAACCAAATATCCATCAACATAACTACACCCAGAGGAGCCCCTAAAAAGACACCCCAATACCCTGAATATACAGAGGAGCCCCTAAAAACACACCCCAATACCCTGAATATACAGGAGCCCCTAAAAAGACACCCCAATACCCTGAATATACAGAGGAGCCCCTAAAATGACACCCCAATACCCTGAATATACAGAGGAGCCCCTAAAAGGACACCCCAATACCCTGAATATACAGAGGAGCCCCTAAAAAGGACACCCCAATACCCTGAATATACAGAGGAGCCCCTAAAAAGGACACCCCAATACCCTGAATATACAGAGGAGCCCCTAAAAAGGACACCCCAATACCCTGAATATACAGAGGAGCCCCTAAAAAGACACCCCAATACCCTGAATATACAGAGGAGCCCCTAAAAAGACACCCCAATACCCTGAATATACAGAGGAGCCCCTAAAAAGACACCCCAATACCCTGAATATACAGAGGAGCCCCTAAAAAGACACCCCAATACCCTGAATATACAGAGGAGCCCCTAAAAAGACACCCCAATACCCTGAATATACAGAGGAGCCCCTAAAAAGACACCCCAATACCCTGAATATACAGAGGAGCCCCTAAAAAGACACCCCAATACCCTGAATATACAGAGGAGCCCCTAAAAAGACACCCCAATACCCTGAATATACAGAGGAGCCCCTAAAAAGACACCCCAATACCCTGAATATACAGAGGAGCCCCTAAAAAGACACCCCAATACCCTGAATATACAGGAGGAGCCCCTAAAAAGACACCCCAATACCCTGAATATACAGAGGAGCCCCTAAAAAGACACCCCAATACCCTGAATATACAGGAGGAGCCCCTAAAAAGACACCCCAATACCCTGAATATACAGAGGAGCCCCTAAAAATACACCCACGCACTGCCGGTGACAGGGAGGTGCAGCTGAGATCTGGTGCCAGTATCGGGCGCACATTTGATAGTTACGGGTTTGGGTGTTGCAGGATTTAGGGATTAACGGTCACAGCAGTAAATAAATTCCTTCACGTTTCCTGAAGCGTGCGTGTACACACACACACACACACACAGTTTTCACAAATGTACAACATAGGGGCACACACCAGAGTACACCGACACGTATGTCCAGGGGGAGAGTCCTAAAAAAAAAAAAAATTAAGACGTTTTCTGTCCCGCAAAGATTCAAAAAACGTGGATTTTAGTAAAATTCGGTGATAAAATCTTATTGTTAGTTTGTGGTGAAACAGGTTTGAACTGAACAGCTGGATCCGGCTTTACTGAGTGAACGGAGATCCAACGCGATCCCCCTCAACTCCACCCCGGCGAGGGACCACGCCGACGCGTACCAGCTCGGTGAGGGGTGCTGGTGTGGGGTCGGTGAGGGGTGCTGGGGAGGAGGGGGGGGGGTCGGTGAGGGGTGCTGGGGAGGGGAGGGGGGGGGTCGTGAGGGGTGCTGGGGAGGGGGGGGGTCGGTGAGGGTGCTGGTGTGGGGTCGGTGAGGGGTGCTGGGGAGGGGGGGGGGGTCGGTGAGGGGTGCTGGGGAGGGGAGGGGGAGGTCGGTGAGGGTGCTGGGGAGGGGAGGGGGGGGGTCGGTGAGGGGTGCTGGGGAGGGAGGGGGGGGGGTCGGTGAGGGGTGCTGGGGAGGGGAGGGGGGGGGGTCGAGGGGTGCTGGGGAGGGGAGGGGGGAGGTCGGTGAGGGTGCTGGGGGGGGTCGGTGAGGGGTGCTGGGGAGGGGGGGGGGTCAGTGAGGGGTGCTGGGGAGGGGGGGGGTCGGTGAGGGTGCTGGGGAGGGGAGGGGGAGGTCGGTGAGGGGTGCTGGGGGGTCGGTGAGGGGTGCTGGGGAGGAGGGTGGTCGGGAGGTGCTGGGGAGGAGGGGGGTCGTGAGGGGTGCTGGGGAGGAGGGCGGGGGGTCGGTGAGGGGTGCTGGGGAGGAGGGGGGGGGGTCGGTGAGGGTGCTGGGGAGGAGGGGGGGGGTCGGGGAGGGGTGCTGGGAGAGGGGGGGGTCGGTGAGGGGTGCTGAGGAGGGGGGGTCGGTGAGGGGTGCTGGGGAGGGGGGGGGGTCGGTGAGGGGTGCTGGGGAGGGAGGGGGGGGGGTCGGTGAGGGTGCTGGGGAGGGGGGGGGGTCGGTGAGGTGCTGGGGGTCGGGGGGGTGCTGGGGGTCAGTGGGGTTGCTGGGAGTCAGTAGGGGTTGCTGGGAGTCAGTGGGGGTTGCTGGGGTCAGTGGGGTTGCTGGGGGTCAGTGGGGGTTGCTGGGAGTCAGTGGGGGTTGCTGGGAGTCAGTAGGGGTTGCTGGAGTCAGTAGGGGTTGCTGGGGTCAGTGGGGGTTGCTGGGAGTCAGTGGGGGTGCTGGGAGTCAGTGGGGGGTTGCTGGGAGTCAGTGGGGGGTGCTGGGGGTCAGTGGGGGTTGCTGGGAGTCAGTGGGGGTTGCTGGGAGTCAGTGGGGGTGCTGGGGGTCAGTGGGGGTGCTGGGAGTCAGTGGGGGGTGCTGGGGGTCAGTGGGGGTTGCTGGGAGTCAGTGGGGGTTGCTGGGAGTCAGTGGGGGGTTGCTGGGAGTCAGTGGGGGGTGCTGGGGGTCAGTGGGGGTTGCTGGGAGTCAGTGGGGGTTGCTGGGAGTCAGTGGGGGGTGCTGGGGGTCAGTGGGGGGTGCTGGGAGTCAGTGGGGGGTGCTGGGGGTCAGTGGGGGTTGCTGGGAGTCAGTGGGGTTGCTGGGAGTCAGTGGGGGGTGCTGGGAGTCAGTGGGGGTGCTGGGAGTCAGATGGGGTCGCTGGGAGTCAGTGGGGGTCGCTGGGAGTCAGTGGGGGTCGCTGGGAGTCAGTGGGGGTCGCTGGGAGTCAGTGGGGGGTGCTGGGAGTCAGTGGGGGTTGCTGGGAGTCAGTGGGGGGTGCTGGGAGTCAGTGGGGGGTGCTGGGAGTCAGTCGGGGTTGCTGGGAGTCAGGGGGTGCTGGGAGTCAGTGGGGGGTTGCTGGGAGTCAGTGGGGGTGCTGGGGGTCAGTGGGGGGTTGCTGGGAGTCAGTAGGGGTCGCTGGGAGTCAGTGGGGGGTGCTGGGAGTCAGTGGGGTTGCTGGGAGTCAGTGGGGGGTTGCTGGGAGTCAGTGGGGGGTGCTGGGAGTCAGTGGGGGTGCTGGGAGTCAGTGGGGGTGCTGGGAGTCAGTGGGGGTTGCTGGGGGTCAGTGGGGGGTGCTGGAGTCAGTGGGGGTCGCTGGGAGTCAGTGGGGGTTGCTGGGAGTCAGTGGGGGGTTGCTGGGAGTCAGTGGGGGGTTGCTGGGAGTCAGTGGGGGGTGCTGGGAGTCAGTGGGGGTGCTGGGAGTCAGTGGGGGGTGCTGGGAGTCAGTGGGGGGTTGCTGGGGGTCAGTGGGGGGTGCTGGGAGTCAGTGGGGGTGCTGGGAGTCAGTGGGGTTGCTGGGGGTCAGTGGGGGTTGCTGGGAGTCAGTGGGGGGTGCTGGGGGTCAGTGGGGGTTGCTGGGGGTCAGTGGGGGGTGCTGGGAGTCAGTGGGGGGTGCTGGGAGTCAGTGGGGGGTGCTGGGGGTCTCTCCGGGAAGTTTCTGCCCCCGCCTTTGGGAAGTTTCTGCCCCTGGCAGGGCTGTCCCGGCTCGCCCCCTCCCGGAGCTCCGGCGCGCTGCACGGTGGGTCCCCGCGGGGGTCGCGCTGCATGTGTCGCGCACTCACCAGGACGTGGAGCAGCAGCATTTTCCGTCCCCAGCAGCGCCTGGCAGGAGCCATCACTGGGCTGCCACGTCTGGCTGCGCCTGCGCACTGCGGCCGCGGAGCGGACGCTGCCGGGAAATGTAGTCTATAGGCTATAGTTTATAGTGTGAACGTTTCTGCAGCCCTTATTGGTGATTCTTCCATATACCGTAGCGCTGGAGACTAACCTATTGGTTTAGAAGCTTTGTTTTAGGGTTTTTTTGGAGAAGATTTATTAAAATAGGGTCCTGTGAAAACTTATTATTATTTATTTTCACTTTAATGCTTTAATATCAGGTCATTGCTAATTAAGAGCGATTCCTGGTGACGCGTCGCGGTTTATACTCAGGGCCGGATTTATAAGTAGGCAGAGTAGGCATGTGCGTTGATGCGTCTGCCACAAGGGGGCGCGCAGTATCTCCGGAGCTGGACAGACAGAGGGACGTATGAGGAGGTGTCGCTGGTTTGGGCAGATTGTGACCTTTCAAGCGAAACTAAATATAACCAGGTCAGATTTATGTAAAAAAGAAAAATATTATTTAAATTATTCTTTTAAACGCAGCTTTATTATTCAGTTTATAAAGTGCACAATGACGCTGCGCTAACTCACCTTCTCGTTTCCCGCACCGCCAGCAAGTGCCGAGCTGATAATGCAACACACACAGGGTTAATCAAAGAGAATCAAAGGCACCGCACGTTCAGTGACTTTTCGTTCTCTTCAATTCGGTGATCCCATTTCGGCGACCCTGCGGTGTATTCAGCGAGTACCACAGGGCCGTCGTAGTGCAGGGTAAACCCACCGCAAACCTGACGAACACTCACCGCAAAACCCGGCAAACAGTCACCGCAAAACCCGGCAAACAGTCACCGCAAAACCCGGCAAACAGTCACCGCAAAACCCGGCAAACAGTCACCGCAAAACCCGGCAAACAGTCACCGCAAAACCCGGCAAACAGTCACCGCAAAACCCGGCAAACAGTCACCGCAAAAGCTGGCAAACAGTCACCACAAAACCCGGCAAACAGTCACCACAAAACCCGGCAAACAGTCACCGCAAAACCCGGCAAACAGTCACCGCAAAACCCGGCAAACAGTCACCACAAAAGCTGGCAAACAGTCACCACAAAAGCTGGCAAACAGTCACCACAAAACCTGGCAAACAGTCACCGCAAAACCCGGCAAACAGTCACTGCAAAACCCGGCAAACAGTCACCACAAAACCCAGGCGAATTCACATCGGAAAAAAAACATCTGGATCAACCCCGCCGAAGAGGCCGGAGAAACCCGAGCAGCCGCCGATCACAGTGCAGAGCAGCCGCCGGAAAAACCCGACACCGCAGACGAATGGAGTGAAAAAAAAAAAACAGTTTGCTTAGATGTTTGAAAAGTGAAACGCTGTTTGAAATTTACACATAAAAATCCAATGAATAATAAAGAGGGAAGTTACGGAAAAAAGAAAAAAACGATAAAAAAAAATTGTTTATTTTGCAAAAAAATCCCGAAAATGCTTAAAAGCTCCTAAAAATCTATAAATAAAGAGACTTTTTGCTGCAGATTAAAATAATAAACAGTTTATTAGATATTGAATTAAAATGGGAATATTTTTAACATTGAAGCCTATGGGATTCGCCTGAATAAACCTGCCGAATTAAACCACCGAATGGCAGGGCATTTCGGCAACTTTTCACTGCTGGTTTTTGTTCTCTGAATAGCCCCAAGATTGACACCCAGTGCTGAAAATTATTTTTTTTACAAACTATTTTACCAGGAAGGATACACTGAGATTTCTCTCATTTTCAAGTATGTCCTGGGTAGGCAAGGTCTAGGCCGGCACTTTCTAGGGGGCAGCAATAAAAGCCACCACTAAGTATCCGGCGCCCGCAATACTCCTCGTCTGGTAGGGGCAAGTTCACTGGCAGAACATCTTGCGCAGCCTGCTGTGTGTGTAGAAGCACTCGAGCAGGCTCTGACTATATATCTCTGTTTATCCATCTATATTCTGCTTCCCTAAGCAAAGCTGTGAGGCGTGGGTGCTTCAGACTAGCTGAAGTCTGTATTTGACCAGTACTCACACGATGAAGTTCAGCAGATAGCTTCAACTCAGCAAAACTGACACGTAGAAAGATGAATCCAGTTGAAGAGTTTAATGATCAGACTGACAATCTTGTAATATGTACAGCTATGCAGGTAAAAAGACTTTAGTTTATCCAGCAGTGATCACAGAATGGCTGCTATGTGACCAGGAAGTAACTAACAACAAGACACTGAGCAGAGGGGTGTGAACTAGCTGAAAACAGAAGCCTAAGGAAACCCCGCAGGGACAAAATAGCTATGAAATCAATAGCATGTAAGCAGCAAAGGCAGATTCAACACAAAAACAGAAAAATATACAATAAATCTTAAATCATGGGTCATGACACTCCCCGTCTGAAACCTTTAGATTTCAAAATAAACTAACACTATAACTTTAAATGTCCTCCTGGAAACCGAATGTGGAGACCTGAAAAACAAAGGTAAAGCATTCAATAATACAACTTTACACTTTATAGCCAGTAACTAAGTCAACAGTCTTAAACGTAGGCCATAGTTCCAGATGCGAGGAGTAGTTTAACAAGTTAACCCATCTTCGTGCTGGGGAAGCCGCACTAGGCCAAAACTTCCAACAAAATTGTAATCCAACTGGCTGTATGTGGAAAGACTTCAGAAAAACCACACGCTTCCCCTTGTGGCGTCCATTGAGGAGGATAAGTACAGTCCCAGGAGTGATGGAGGAGCACGGGTTGCGTTTGTGCTGGCTGAAAAGCTTCTTGCCATGGCTTAACAGCTTCCTTGGAACATCTTCAGTAGGATAATAGTGAGGCATTTTACGCAGTTTGACAACACGTTTACCGCCATTCTTATCCTCACCGACTGTCTTTGACATGGTAACTTTAGCCGTCTCCCTTTTCTTCCTTTCAATCTTTGTTTCTGGGGCTTTGTACTTGCACTTGTAGAGGGTTTTCCTGGCAGAACTGGAACATTTCCCGATTCCGCGGACCAGCACTGGATTACGGCTGGCATGGGGCCGGTTCATCTTCTTCACAGCCTCGGTTTTCTTCTTCAAGGTGCGCTTTAAAGAGGCAAATCAAGCAGCTGCTTGCTGTGGATTGTTAGGTAGCTTTTCTCTAGGCGTACGAGAGGGTAGGGGTGCTACCCAGCTATTGGCATCATCCTGAGCTAATTCTTTATCCATCATCTTGAGAATTTCCCGATCTTCTCTTGCCAGTGCCAGTTTGTTGTCATCATTGGTAGAATTGAACACTGTGGCTCCAAAGGTGTTATCCCAGGACTGAAAGGCATTTAATTTATCTTGGTCGTCATGTTGCCATTCGTTGCTGTTCAATTTCTCCTTCACTCTGTAATGGTGTGGGCACGGTTCAAGATAGATGTTGCGTGCGACCATTTGGCAAGATATGTGTTTTGTAGGAAGCAATCTTGGTAGGCACCTTAATTTCCCTTATACAAACATTGCCTATGATAACCCAACCTAGATCAAGGCACTGAGCGAATGGAGCATCATCTGGACCATTAATTTGTGGCCGTACCTTATGTACTCTGAGGATATCTCTGCCCAGGAGAATTGGGATATCTGCATTCTTGTCAAGGGCTGGTATTTCGTTAGCTATAGCCTTCAGATGAGGATGGTGTAGGGCAGCTTCTGGTGTAGGGATCTCTTGCTTGTTAGATGGGGTCTGGTTGCACTCGACAAGTGTGGGTAACGGTAATTCCAGATTGCCCCCAAGAGAGACTACTATGAATCCGCTGGCTCTTCTTCCAGAGACCTCTGTAATGCCACTACATGTACCTAAAGTATAAGGGTAAGAATCTCCTTTTATGTTGAAAAGATCAAAGAGTTCCGTTCTTGCGAGTGACCGATTGCTCTGATCGTCCAGGATGGTGTATACTTTAGCAGACTTTCCTGGGTGATCCTTGTGATATATGATAACTAAGCATATTTTAGCACAAGACCTGTCGCAAAGATCTTCACCGCATACTGTTGTACAAGAAGAGGACACTATGGTAACTTCCTGATCTGTAGTCTCCCTGCCGTGCATTAAGACGGGAGGGGAGTCTGTTGGCATTGCAGGCATGTACTGAGATGGATGTAGCGCCTGCATGTGATCCACACTATCACATTCTATGCACTTGATAGGAGATTTGCAGTCTTTGGCAAAGTGCTCAGTAGAAGCGCAACATCTGAAACATACACCATATGTCTTTAGGAGCTCCTTTAGCTCTTGGAGTGGTTTCTTTCTAAAGCCGGTGCACTGTTTGAGGGGATGTGGCTTCTTATGAATAGGACAAAGGCGATTAGGATTCTCAATCTTTTCACCTTGTTTGTCAGGAATTGAGGTAGGAGGGGGGGGGACGTTAGTCTTCTTCGCTGATACTGGACCCCTGCTGTCTCTGTGATTAAAGTGCGAGCTGTCGGACATCTGAGGAAGGAAGCCCGGAGCGTGGAAATCATTGTAGAAAAAACTGGGGTCATTCTTCTGTAACGCTGCTTTAATATTAGCTCTGGTGCATTGGACTATGGCTGCCACAAGGGGGAAATAGTGCTGGAGATATTGTGGACTATGCTGGACAAAGCGGACTTCATCTCCCAGCACCCTTGGCGTGAGGACAGGAAGTGGGTTGGGCACAGCGGAGGATATACATCGTCAGCCTCGTGTCTGGCGTGGGGTGTGTGAGCGGAGCAACGAGAGGTGTAGGACGCACGTTGGAGCTGTCAAGGATCACAGCCAGGCCGGAGTGGAGACTCTGTCTTATTTGTGCTGGAGATCGGGACAGAGACCGTGCTGTGACCTACATACGCAGAACTGAGAGATTTGGAGGACAAGCTGGTTCCGGCAGGACCGAGTTAGGAGGCAGCGACGACCGATTGGGAGTGCAGGCGGCAGATCGTTTGTTCCAGTTGCGGAGATTCGGCAAGCGGAGAGCAGATTCGTTGGCACAGAGTCCCAGTTCAACGCGGAGAAAGATCCTTTGGTCGCGGCATCGAGTGCTGGACAGTTCGTTCGACGGATGGGTGAGAGGCCTCCAGGCCCACGGTTCCAAAGCGAAGACGCACGCTTGTAATATTGCTTCAATTCACAGGGCCCCAACGGTGACTAGTCAAAGATTGCTCTTTTCGTTCACTGGCCAGTTGAACACAGTATCCGGGTACCCTAGACACCACATATATATATTTTTGAGCCATTTCACGGGACTTGCACTACAGAACTGAGGGGGTTAACCGTTTCTTTTCCGCTGCGTGTTTTTCCCACGTTACGAATTCCTGCCATTCAAATACCGTATGTGTATATTATATGCCGCTTTAGCGAGACCAGTAAAGTATATAAAATAGAAAATCCACAACAGTGCTGGTGTATGGTAATTCCTAGTGCGTTGAGACTATCCCGAGGTTTATTCAGCAGCTCCTCCGGGGGTGAGCGCTACACTTCGTTTCTGCAATGTCCCTTATGAACTCACAAAAGTAGGAGAAAGGTAGAAAGGAGATTTGGTTCACTCTTTTATACTTTGCCCCAAGTGCAGCCCATTTTTCCTGGATATTGTATGGCAGCTTGTAAACTATTTGGTTTACCCCACGAGCATTGTCCAGATAGCTGAGGCCAGGTAGGAAAGTGTCTGTCTTGGCCAGCTGCAGCTCCCAGAGAAGGTCACTGAGTTCCAAGTATTTATGATTTTCCTTGCCGGAAATCTTAGGGAAACAGTGCAGGCGATTCAACAGAGCGTTCTCTATGGCTTCAGGGCTGCCGTAGCTTTGATCAAGGTCTTTGCCAAGAAGCGTTGAGGCCCGACGTTGGATTATTGATGTGGACAGCTCTGAGTCTCTTGATACATTCTGTAGACTATGGACCAAGCCATCTGATCAGCAGGTCCAGTTTCTCAGCAGTAGTAATGCCAAGATCACTAATTGCAGTTCTGAAGGCACCCTTCCAGCTTCTGTAGTTTTCAGGCTGGTCATCGAAGTTTGAAAGGCTGGTCTTGGTGAGTTCACGGCGAGCCATGTATCTAGCAAACTCAGACATGTAGGTTTTCTCTGACTTTGGGGAGGGAAATGAAGTTTGAAAGGCATTTGCAGTATTCTGGTTAAGTGACATAGGGTAGTATGCGGTTACATCTGTATTTAGCCCTGGAGTCGGTTTAACGTCCATAGACTCAGGCAGGCATGGTTTTATAGCTGTATGGTTGCTAAGATTTTGATTAATTGCTGGAGGGTAGAATTGCATCTGAGAGTTAATGCATTGGGATTGCTGTTGCACTAGGGCATGTGAAGAAAGCTCATGGTCATTAGCTAGTAGAGTATTATACTGACCTTGGATGCAGGGTACTGCTAAAGAGTCTTTTCCTGTTTTGGAAGGTTGTCACAACTGTCAGGGACATTTGATGTTCTGAGAGATTCACCGTTTTGCTTTAGTACATAGTCTCTGGTGCGCTTAACGGAATCTTCCATATCCACGTTGCATAAGCTCATGCTGTCTCTTTCGCTTCCCCCGGCAGCTTGTTCTAGGATTTTCAGTGTTGCTACGGCTGTGGCATGCTCACACTGTTTCTCTAGAGCTTCTATTTCCGCTCTTTTGCGAGCTTCTTCCGTTTCCATAGCTGCTTTCTTGCGAGCGGCGTCCATTTCCATTTCTGCTTTTTTGCGAGCAGCAACCATTTCCACTTCCGCTTTCCTTTCTGCTTTTTTGCGAGCGGCTGTAACGCTCAACCAGGTAGGTGGGTGAGGTTGCGAGCCCAGAGGTGCAGTGACACAAGGAGGCAATGGATTGCAACAAGAAAGGGGTTTATTTGAGAAGCTTCACAGAACATGAAGGGATAACACAGGAAAAGGGATGCGGACAGACAGACAGACAGACCACACAGGGACGATTCTTAAAGCAGGATAAACTGAAGTAAAATGAAAAGTCCAGTATGCAGGGAGTCTATGATATACAGGTAAGTCCTTTAGACAAATGCAGGGGTTGACCTGGATGAAGCCAGAGGGGTACTCCTGGGATGAAGCCAGAGGGGTACTCCTGGGATGAAGCCAGAGGGGTACTCCTGGGATGAAGCCAGAGGGGTACTCCTGGGATGAAGCCAGAGGGGTACTCCTGGGATGAAGCCAGAGGGGTTCTTCTGAGATGAAGCCAGAGGGTGTACACTTAGATGAAGCCAGACAGGTCCAGGGGTATGGAAGGCGGTTGTCTGGTAGGCAAGCAAGCCATCAGATCATCTGGTAAATCCTGCACACAGGCTTGTCAGCGAAAACAGGCTCCTGGCTGCACAAGTTCCACTTGGAAGTGAAGTTTGATGCTGAAGCCTCTAGGTAAGGGTGTGGTTGAGTAATATAGAGGCAACCAGCTGAATAATGCGATGCACCTGATACTTAGTGCAGAGCTGGATACGGCAACAGTTTATTCTGTGGCAGCAACTGAAGGGTGCTGCCCTGCAGTATGAGGAATGCAATAGCGTGTTTTATCATCTGCGGCGCCGCCGCGGAGCGTGACAGTTCCCCTCCCTTACGGACGCACCCCGTGCGTCTAAAGCGGTCTCGAAGGTCGCCAGATTGTCACGGTGGCTCAGGGGATGGGGCGCCTGGCAGCAGCTTCCTCGCTGCTCGCTGGCCAGGCGCCGAATGTAAACGCTTCCGGGGGCGCTCACGTGGGATGCCGAGGGGCGGGGCCTGGCGTTATGACGCGGACCCGCCGGCTTTAAAACCCAGTCTCTCCAATACACCGGTGCCCTGACGTGGTATTCACCTCCCGCAGAGCTCTTGTGTTATTTTGGCAAACGAATCCTCCTGTGTATGACCCTTGGCATTGGCAAACAAATCCTCCTGTGTATAACCCTTGGCATTGGCAAACGAATCCTCCTGTGTATGACCCTTGGCATTGGCAAACGAATCCTCCTGTGTATAACCCTTGGCATTGGCAAACGAACCCTCCTGTGTATGACCCTTGGCATTGGCAAACGAACCCTCCTGTGTATGACCCTTGGCATTGGCAAACGAACCCTCCTGTGTATGACCCTTGGCATTGGCAAACGAACCCTCCTGTGTATGACCCTCGGCATTGGCAAACGAACCCTCCTGTGTATGACTCCTGGCATTGGCATTTACTCTGCGCTAGGTTCTGCCCTTAACGTTGGTACCGAGGTCAGTCTATGTGGCACCCTAAGCACGCATCAGACTACCTCTGCTATTACTAAAGTCCTAGGGAGGACTTGTGATCTGGTCTGTACCCCTGTCTGGTGTTTCCCTTTCTTTATCTGTTACCTGCTTCATTGTCTATATAGCTTTGCCGACCATTCAAGGATCGGAAGAGTAGAAAGGGAGCTACATAAAGAGATCAATATCTTGGTAGTCAGAAAGATTTGTGACAATACTCTATTCCATACCTCTGTCTGGTGTTACCCCTTGTTTATATATTGTCTGGTTAATTGTCTGTCTAGTATTGCCGACCATTCAAGGATCGGAAGGGTAGAGAGCGGTCTGCGTAAAGGGACCACACTTTTGGTAATCAGAGGGATCCGTGACATTACGTCAGGGCCAATGGATCCCGCAGACCTCTCTAACCAGTTGGCACATATCGCAGCCAGACTAGAGGAGCAGGACCATAGGATGGACCAGATTTCTCTCGCTCTACAAACCCTGTTAAATCGGTCCAATACAGGTACTACAAACCCTCCAGATCCAGTGTTGCCTAGGGTCAGTTCCGTCCCCCCTGAGGGACATAGGCTTAGTATGAAGGCACCCCTACGCTATGATGGTACACCAAGCCTATGTCGGGGTTTTTTGACTCAACTCGAGATCTTGTTTGAGAACAATCCAGGTTCTTGTATGTCTGATAAAGCCAAAGTAGGATATCTGATCAATCATTTAACAGAAAAAGCTTTATTGTGGGCTACGCCGTTGTGGGAAAATAAGAAACCCATCATTTATCACTATGAGGGTTTCACTCTGAGTTAAAACGTACCTTTGATCCCTCTAGGAGGGCTACCAATGCGGGTAGGTCCTTGTTTCACATCAAACAAGGTAATAAGAGGGTCGCCGATTATGCCATAGAGTTTAAAACTTTGACTTCTGAGGTACTTTGGCCGAACAACGTTTTAACCTTAGCCTTTACCGAAGGCTTGAACGAGGCTTTTATGTTTGAACTGGCTCCCTTAAAATTACCAGAAAGTCTGGACCACCTGATAGATTTCTGTATAGCCATGGACGATCAAATCAGGGAAAGGAGACACCCCAGAGATAGACCCAGAAGGGTCTTGCCTCCTTTACCCTCGTTACCCAGACACACCAGTACGTCAGGTGGTTCGGAGAATGTGAAAACAGATTTACCAGTCGTTGAACCCATGCAAATAGGGAAGACAGGTATTTCAGAAGCAGAAAGAGCACACAGAAGAGAAAAGGGGCTCTGCTTCTATTGTGCAGGGGCAGATCACTTCCGCCTTCGATGTCCTCAGAGACCCAGGGTTAGCAGGGCTGAACATAGCAGAGTGGGATTCAGAACAGGAGACACCCAGGTTGTCGGTTCTCTGTGTGCCTCCTTTGTGGATAATGAGAAAAAAAAATCCAGGATTCTGTTACCGGTCTCCCTAACCTGGGAGGGGGTTCACCTCAAGACTGAGGCGTTCTTAGACTCTGGGGCCTCAGGCAATTTTATGGATAAGAATTTTGCTGTCAAAACCTCATACCTCTGGTGCTCAGGGAAAGACCTCTAATGGTGGAGGCCATAGATGGTAAACCCCTGTCATGTCCTTATATCACTCACGATACAGTCGATGTATGTATGAAAACAGGAGTTTTGCACCAGGAAACTATAAGATTTCAAATCATTGAATCACCCTCATGTCCTGTCGTTCTTGGGTTTCCATGGCTAACAGAGCACAACCCAGTTGTCGATTGGGTCCAGAGAGACATAAAATGTTGGGATCAGAGTTGTCAGTCTAAGTGCCTAAGCAGAGTTCATGTGATTGGTAGCCTCAATATTGCCACAGCCCCTCCTTTGTCCACAGAGGTTCCTGAAAGTTACCTGGCATTAAAGGAGGTGTTCTCTAAAGCCAGGACTGAGGTCCTACCACCACATCGTCCATATGACTGTGCCATTGATTTACTCCCTGGTACGATGCCTCCTAGGGGTCATGTATACCCTTTATCACAAAGAGAGAACGACATTATGGAGGAATACATAAGGGAGAATCTGGAACGAGGATTCATTAGACGGTCCTCCTCTCCAGCAGGAGCAGGTTTCTTTTTTGTTTCCAAGAAAGAGGGAGACCTGCGACCTTGCATCGATTATAGGGGTTTGAATAGGATCACTATAAGAAATGCATATCCCATACCCCTCATAACAGAATTGTTCGACCGATTAAAAGGGGCTCGGATCTATACGAAGCTTGATTTACGCGGAGCGTACAACCTGGTCAGGGTTAAAAAGGGAGACGAATGGAAAACGGCTTTTAATACACGTAGCGGGCATTATGAATACCTGGTGATGCCTTTTGGGTTGTGTAATGCGCCAGCCGTCTTCCAGGACCTCATAAACGACACTCTAAGGGAATTCCTGCAAGAATTCGTCATAGTATATCTAGACGATATCCTGATATACTCTCCTGATGTAGACACTCATCATGTCCACGTGAAACAAGTGTTGAAAAAACTATTGAAGGCTGGATTGTACTGTAAGCTAGAAAAATGTCTATTCGACATAGTGACTGTGCAATTCCTTGGTTATATAATAACTCCTGGGGGTTTTCAAATGGATCCTAAGAAGCTCTCAGCTATTCTTGACTGGCCTCTACCCCAAGGACTTAAAGCCATTCAGAGGTTTCTGGGGTTTACGAACTATTACCGAAGGTTCATTAAAGATTTTTCGGCCTTGGTGGCCCCCCTCACGGCTATGACAAAGAAAGGGGTGGGAAATCAGAAATGGACACCTCAAGCCACTCAAGCCTTTGAGGCACTAAAACAAGCCTTTACTACTGCCCCTGTTCTCCGACATCCAGATCCGGCTCTGCCTTTCCAAGTAGAAGTTGACGCCTCCGAACTAGGTCTTGGTGCAGTCTTGTCCCAAAGGGAGGCTCCTGACAAACCCTTGCATCCATGCGGCTTCTATCTCGGAAGTTGTCCCCGGCAGAGAAGAACTATGACATTGGAAATAGAGAATTGTTAGCAGTCATCGCGGCCTTGGCCGAATGGAGATACTTATTAGAAGGGTCTAAGGACCCCATTGTTATCATAACCGACCATAAGAATCTCACGTACATTGGAGATGCCAAACGTTTAAATTCCAGACAAGCGAGATGGTCATTGTTTCTTTCAAGTTTTAATTTCGTGCTTACCTATAGACCTGGGTCCAGAAACATTAAAGCAGACGCATTGTCGAGACAGTATGAGTCTTATGAACATAATATCCAGACAGCATCCCATTGTACCCCAGGAAAGGATTATAGCCGCTACCACGATTAGTGTTTCGTCTCCTCTAATGAAAAGGCTGCAGACCGTCCAGGGCGCAGCTCCTGGGGGAAAACCTCCTGCGAGACTCTTTGTACCTGAGAACGAAAGAGAGGAAGTACTTAACATCTATCATGAAATAAAACTTCCGGGCATATGGTATCACCAAGACTGTGTCTAGTATCAGTAAACTCCTCTGGTGGCCCACGTTGCGCCGAGATGTCAAAGATTACATTGCCGTGTGCGAAGTGTGCACAAGGCAGAAAAGTCCCAAAACAGCACCCATTGGCTTACTCCAGCCTTTGCCGATCCCCGAACGACCCTGGTCACATGTAGCCATGGATTTTATAGTAGAGTTACCTGAGTCAAGAGGGAATACAGTGATACTTACGATCATAGATCGATTTTCCAAGATGGGTCACTATGTTCCTCTTCGGAGACTACCTTCGGCAGCTGAACTGGTGCCCATATTCATTGCCAATGTGGTCCGCATTCACGGTGTCCCTCGGGAGATAGTCTCGGATAGGGGGACCCAATTCATCTCCGGATTCTGGAGAGGGTTTTGCAAGAACGTAGGGATAGACCTCTCTTTCTCTTCGGCTTATCACCCCCAGACCAATGGAGCAGCAGAACGAGCAAACCAAAATATAGAGAAATATCTCAGGTGCTTTATCTCAGAACAACAAGATAACTGGTCAGACCTGCTACCGTGGGCAGAATATGCTATTAACAGCGCAGTAAGCGAATCCACAGGTCATTCTCCTTTCTTCACTGTTTATGGCTTTGATCCTCCCGTGCTCCCCGCCACGTTTCCTGATACCACGATTCCTGCTTTAGATGAGCAACTGGCATCATTGAAAGAGACTTGGGGGAGAGTGAGACGGGCACTGGAGGAGAGTAGTGCCATCCAGAAAACCAAGGCCGACAGACACAGGAGGCAGGCACCCGTGTATCAAGTTGGGGACAGGGTTTGGCTGTCTTCACGTAACATCAAGCTCTTAGTGCCTTCCATGAAGTTGGCTCCTAGGTATATCGGCCCCTATAAGATTCTACGGCGACTCAACCTGTCTCCTATGCTTTGGCGTTACCCCCCCATTTTAAGATACACAATGTATTCCATGTTAACCTTTTGAAGCCGTTATTATGTAATCGGTACACCAAAGTCCATGCTCCACCGCCTCCTGTCTCTGTGGAGGGCGAGGAGGAGTTCGAAGTTAAGGCCATTCTGGGTGCCAGGATGTCTAGGGGGTCTTTGCAGTATTTGGTTGATTGGGTGGGCTACGGTCCGGAGGATCGTTCTTGGGTACCAGCTGCGGAAGTTCATGCTCCTAGGCTAGTGAAGGCCTTCTATTTGGCGCACCCCCGTGCCCCTGGGGGTCGTCCAGTGGCCGCCCCTGGAGGGGGGGGGGGTTCTGTCACGGTGGCTCAGGGGATGGGGCGCCTGGCAGCAGCTTCCTCGCTGCTCGCTGGCCAGGCGCCGAATGTAAACGCTTCCGGGGGCGCTCACGTGGGACGCCGAGGGGCGGGGCCTGGCGTTATGACGCGGACCCGCCGGCTTTAAAACCCAGTCTCTCCAATACACCGGTGCCCTGACGTGGTATTCACCTCCCGCAGAGCTCTTGTGTTATTTTGGCAAACGAATCCTCCTGTGTATAACCCTTGGCATTGGCAAACGAACCCTCCTGTGTATAACCCTTGGCATTGGCAAACGAACCCTCCTGTGTATGACCCTTGGCATTGGCAAACGAACCCTCCTGTGTATGACCCTTGGCATTGGCAAACGAACCCTCCTGTGTATGACCCTCGGCATTGGCAAACGAACCCTCCTGTGTATGACTCCTGGCATTGGCATTTACTCTGCGCTAGGTTCTGCCCTTAACGTTGGTACCGAGGTCAGTCTATGTGGCATCCTAAGCACGCATCAGACTACCTCTGCTATTACTAAAGTCCTAGGGAGGACTTGTGATCTGGTCTGTACTCCTGTCTGGTGTTTCCCTTTCTTTATCTGTTACCTGCTTCATTGTCTATATAGCTTTGCCGACCATTCAAGGATCGGAAGAGTAGAAAAAGGAGCTACATAAAGAGATCAATATCTTGGTAGTCAGAAGGATTCGTGACAATACTGTATTCCATACCTCTGTCTGGTGTTACCCCTTGTTTATATATTGTCTGGTTAATTGTCTGTCTAGTATTGCCGACCATTCAAGGATCGGAAGGGTAGAGAGCGGTCTGCGTAAAGGGACCACACTTTTGGTAATCAGAGGGATCCGTGACACAGATCTTCCGTTCTTACCACAGTTCCTTTAGAGGTGCAGACTAACCCTGGTGGCATGGTGTCAGCAGCCACAGCATTCATAGTGCTGCTGAACATGGATTCCTGTACAGGTGGCACTCGGATTGGCACGCTCTCAGTGTCAGACAATGGAAAGTCGAGAAGGTCTGATATCAGTCTTTTACTGTTGGGAATAGAGTCCACTTTAGATATGAAAGGGTCTCTCCGGGGGGGGTGATGGAGTCACACAGATAGGTAGCCGGATTCATAGATGGTTCAGGCAGTAAGGCACCCAGGTAGGTATGACGTTGGCCAGGTGGTCCTAGGCTACGCCGTGCAGTCTGTGGTTGATGGTCAGTCTCAGAGTCAGTAGTTTCCCAATCAATATCTGAGTGTACGCTGCATGCAGGGACCACAGTTGCTGCGATAATGGGTCTGTTCGGTATCTCATACCTGGCAATGGTGGGTTCACAGGTAATGGTTTCTGTGGAATCTGAAGTTGGCATAGGTTTGTGCTGATGAGATGGTTGGTTATGCCGCAATATCTCCATAGCATGCGTAAGGATTTTAATCTGTCCCTGGAGGGTGGAAATGGTGTTGGCAACTGATGAAGATTCTGAACATGAATTCACAATGCCATCGGTTTGTACCGCGATCTCCACAGTGGGTGGCACTTCTGCTTTGGCAGTGGGCACAGCAAGGTCTCCTCGCTCAACCCCCTGGGTTTCTGTGGGGGGAGCTGGGTCAGAAGCGTCCTGGTCAGCAGTGACACATAGACCCAGAGAACCCTGAGTGTTACGGTTGGCACTGCCGGCATTGAGGTCAAGCACCGGGTTCACAGTAGTGGCACAAATGGGGAGGATATCCATGGGCTCGGTAGAATCGATTTCCACAAGTCTGGAGGCCTCTGGCAAGGGCTGGCATGGTTTCTCCAGGGTTGGTAGGTTCCACATCCATAGGTTCAGGAAATCCATAATCAGACCCAGTCACATTGGGTACTGCTACCGGTATTGGTTGAGGTACCGGTGCAGTTGATGGTGTAGCAGTAGATGGGTTTATAGTTTGGGGTGCAGGAATAGTTCTCGGTAGTGGGGTAAACTGTGATGCCGGAGTGGATTTTGGCACAGGGGGCTTCTTTACAGCAATCTTTTGTGCCGAAGTTGGTTTTGGCACCGGTTTACCGGGAGTGTATTTTTTGGGGGGCCGCACTGGGCAAATGGGGAGCCAGTGGCTGGAATTCCCACAGTAGATACAGAGGTCTGCCGCTATTCTTCGGGCACGCTCCTCTGTGGATAAGGGTCCTTGCTTTTTTCTTCCTTCTGGAACGCACACTTTAGTAGAAGGGGCCCATTTTTTTTGTAGCAAACTTGAAAGAATCTCCACCAGGTGGGTAATTAATTCCTGGAAGGATTTTTGAACCAGTTCCATTATTAGCTGTGTCACTGCGGGCTCGAAGTTAGGCTTCAGCATTCTGTAACGTTCAACCAGGTAGGTGGGTGAGGTTGCGAGCCCAGAGGTGCAGTGACACAAGGAGGCAATGGATTGCAACAAGAAAGGGGTTTATTTGAGAAGCTTCACAGAACATGAAGGGATAACACAGGAAAAGGTATGCGGACAGACAGACCACACAGGGACGATTCTTAAAGCAGGATAAACTGAAGTAAAAGGAAAAGTCCAGTATGCAGGGAGTCTATGATACACAGGTAAGTCCTTTAGACAAATGCAGGGATTCACCTGGATGAAGCCAGAGGGGTTCTCCTGGGTGAAGCCAGAGGGGTTCTCCTGGGTGAAGCCAGAGGGGTTCTCCTGGATGAAGCCAGAGGGGTTCTCCTGGGTGAAGCCAGAGGGGTTCTCCTGGATGAAGCCAGAGGGGTTCTCCTGGGTGAAGCCAGAGGGGTTCTCCTGGTGAAGCCAGAGGGGTTCTCCTGGATGAAGCCAGAGGGGTTCTCCTGGGTGAAGCCAGAGGGGTTCTCCTGGGTGAAGCCAGAGGGGTTCTCCTGGGTGAAGCCAGAGGGGTTCTCTGGAGTGAAGCCAGAGGGGTTCTCCTGGGTGAAGCCAGAGGGGTTTTCTCTGGGTGAAGCCAGAGGGGTTCTCCTGGATGAAGCCAGAGGGGTTCTCCTGGGTGAAGCCAGAGGGGTTCTCCTGGGTGAAGCCAGAGGGGTTCTCCTGGGTGAAGCCAGAGGGGTTCTCCTGGGTGAAGCCAGAGGGGTTCTCCTGGATGAAGCCAGAGGGGTTCTCCTGGGTGAAGCCAGAGGGGTTCTCCTGGGTGAAGCCAGAGGGGTTCTCCTGGGTGAAGCCAGAGGGGTACTCCTGGGTGAAGCCAGAGGGGTTCTCCTGGGTGAAGCCAGAGGGGTTCTCTGAGATGAAGCCAGAGGGGTTTTCCTCTGAGATGAAGCCAGAGGGGTTCTCCTGGGTGAAGCAGAGGGGTTCTCCTGAAGCCAAGGGGTAGGGTGATGCCAGAGGGGTTTCTCTGAGATGAAGCCAGAGGGGTTTCTCTGAGATGAAGCCAGAGGGGTTTCTTGAGATGAAGCCAGAGGGGTTTCTCTGAGATGAAGCCAGAGGGGTTTCTCTGAGATGAAGCCAGAGGGGTTTCTCTGAGATGAAGCCAGAGGGGTTTCTCTGAGATGAAGCCAGAGGGGTACTCCTGGGATGAAGCCAGACAGGTCCAGGGGTATGGAAGGCGGTTGTCTGGTAGGCAAGCAAGCCGTCAGATCATCTGGTAAATCCTGCACACAGGCTTGTCAGCGAAAACAGGCTCCTGGCTGCACGAGTTCCACTTGGAAGTGAAGTTTGATGCTGAAGCCTCTAGGTAAGGGAGTGGTTGAGTAATATAGAGGCAACCAGCTGAATAATGCGATGCACCTGATACTTAGTGCAGAGCTGGATACGGCAACAGTTTATTCAGTGGCAGCAACTGAAGGTGCTGCCCTGCAGTATGATGAATGCAATAGCGTGTTTTATCATCTGTGCCACCGCCGCCGGCGAGGAGCGTGACAGCGGCGTCCGTCTCCATCTCGGCTTTCCTTTTTTGCAAAAGCCGCCTGTATCTTGGTAGTCTCTGCTTTTGCCCGGGCTTGAATAAGCTGCAGACTAATTGATAAAATCTTTGAATATTGTGAGGATTTTGACCTAGAGAGACGTGAGCTATTTGAATGCTTGCTAGATGCTGAAGTGTGAGAAGCAGTCTCTTGGAGTTGGGCAATTCTCTCCTCCGCCTTTACTCTGGCCTGATGTACTAAATTGTCTCTTTCTGAATTAAGACATTTTAATTAATCTATTTCTTGTAAAGCCTGTTCAGAATTTATCTTCTCTAAATTAGAGACATAAATGTGACAGTGGGCAAGATATTGAGCATGAGCCAGTGGCGGAAGTACCAGGGTCGCAGTGGTCGCAGTTGCGACCGGGCCCTGGCATTCCGCCACTGGAGGGGGGCCCAGCGCTGCCGCCAGATTCCGGCAAAAAGCGCCGGAATCTGGGAGCTGCGCGCTGGCTGTCCCTCTCCCTACGCGAGCGGCCGCTGACATGCAGCTTGGCCGCTCACGTGGGAGAGAAACCACCTGACCAGCGCACGAGACCTCGCGCTGATCAGGTGGTTTCCGGCGAGCGGCCAAGCTGGATGTTTCCAGCGGCCGCTCGCCAAGGAGGAGAAGGCGCCGGAGGAGAAGACGCCGGCGGAGCCTGCCCTGGGCCTGGGGCCAGCAGAGCAGGTAAGAGCTGGGCTGGGGGCAGTATATCCATGAAGCGGGGCGGCAGAGCTGGGGCAGTATATGCAGAGCTGGGGCAGTATATTCATGAGCTGGGGGGCAGAGCTGGGGCAATATATCCATGAGCTGGGGGCAGAGCTGGGGCAATATATCCATGAGCTGGGGGGGCAGAGCTGGGGCAATATATCCATGAGCTGGGGGGGCAGAACTGGGGCAATATATCCATGAGCTGGGGGCAGAGCTGGGGCAGTATATCCATGAGCTGGGGGGGCAGAACTGGGGCAATATATCCATGAGCTGGGGGGCAGAGCTGGGGCAATATATCCATGAGCTGGGGGGCAGAGCTGGGGCAATATATCCATGAGCTGGGGGGGCAGAGCTGGGGCAATATATCCATGAGCTGGGGGGGCAGAGCTGGGGCAATATATCCATGAGCTGGGGGGGCAGAGCTGGGGCAATATATCCATGAGCTGGGGGGGCAGAGCTGGGGCAATATATCCATGAGCTGGGGGGCAGAGCTGGGGCAATATATCCATGAGCTGGGGGGCAGAGCTGGGGCAATATATCCATGAGCTGGGGGCAGAGCTGGGGCAATATATCCATGAGCTGGGAGGCAGAGCTGGGGCAGTATATCCATGAGCTGGGGGGCAGAGCTGGGGCAGTATATCCATGTGCTGGGGCAGTATATCCATGAGCTGGGGCAGTATATCCATGAGCTGGGGGCAGAGCTGGGGCAATATATCCATGAGCTGGGGGGGCAGAGCTGGGGCAGTATATCCATGTGCTGGGGGCAGAGCTGGGGCAGTATATCCATGAGCTGGGGGGCAGAGCTGGGGCAGTATATCCATGAGCTGGGGGCAGTATATCCATGAGCTGGGGCAGTATATCCATGAGCTGGGGCAGTATATCCATGTGCTGGGGCAGTATATCCATGAGCTGGGGGCAGTATATCCATGAGCTGGGGGCAGTATATCCATGAGCTGGGGGCAAAAATATCCATGTGTGAGCTGGGGCAATATATCCATGTGTGGTCTTGGGGCAATATATGGCCATGTGAGCTGGGGGCAATATATGTCCATGTGAGTTGGGGGCAATATATGTCCATGTGAGCTGGGGGCAATACTATCTTTTTTATATTGCAGAAAAAAAAAAGGTAAAAATATGGATCTTTTTTGGGGGGTTGGGGGGGCCCTTCATGGATTCTTGCATCGGGGCCCTCAGGTTTCTAGTTACGCCACTGGCATGAGCTGTAGAAAGCTGTCTTAAAACTTATTTTAGTGAGGATGCATCACAAATAGGTTGTGTGATGGTGGAGACGTAACTCATCACCTGTTCCCAAAGCCATGACATTTGCTGTGATTTCTCATAGTTTATGTCCATAAGTGTTTCAGTAATCTTCCATGTAGGTTTTGTATTGTGTTTGCTTCTGACTGGACTATTCTGACTATTCATTACTTCCACATCTGAAACAAGTTGCATTTCCTGTGATGTTTCAGGGCTTCTTATTCCTGCCATGTTTACGCAGATGAGAAGAATAAGAAGAGAGCAGCAGAGTAGCTGTGGTTAACAGGCACTGTCTGTGGGATGCAGTAGAATCTGCTCTCTGTTTACTGAAGGCTGTTTACTTGTGCTGAAAGCTGGTTATAGCCTTTCACTGCTGGTTCACTGAAAGCTGTGTACTTCTGCTGCAGCTGCTGTTAATGTATTTTACTAACAGCAGTAATGCTGTACAGTAACAGTCTTTTTACTATTCTGCTTCCCTAAGCAAAGCTGTGAGGCGTGGGTGCTTCAGACTAGCTGAAGTCTGTATTTGACCAGTACTCACACGATGAAGTTCAGCAGATAGCTTCAACTCAGCAAAACTGACATGTAGAAAGATGAATCCAGTTGAAGAGTTTAATGATCAGACTGACAATCTTGTAATATGTACAGCAATGCAGGTAAAAAGACATTAGTTTTGTCCAGCAGTGATCACAGAATGGCTGCTATGTGACCAGGAAGTAACTAACAACAAGACACTGAGCAAAGGGGTTTGAACTAGCTGAATACAGAAACCTAAGGAAACCCCGCAGGGACAAAATAGCTATGAAATCAATAGCATGTAAGCAGCAAAGGCAGATTCAACACAAAAACAGAAAAATTATTATTATTATTATTCTTTATTTATAAAGCGCCAGCATATTCCGCAGCGCTGTACAATAAGCACAGTATAGACAGGGTTACAATACAATACATTGAACAACATTTGACAAACAGTACAGGAGGAGATGAGGCCCTATTCCCGTAGGAACTCACAATCTGGGAGGGTTGGGGTTGGAAACAGGAGGAGAGGACTGTAAGGTGAGAGTGATTGATGGTTGCGTCAGTGAGTTGGGTGGTAGGCTTCCCTAAATAGGAATGTTTTAAGGGAGCGTTTGAAGGAAGAAAAGTTAGGGGAAAGTCTGACAGTACGAGGGAGAGCGTTCCAAAGAGTGGGGGCTGCGCGTGAGAAATCCTGCAGTGTATCATGGGAAGAGGTGATGCGGGGAGAAGCTAGGCGCTTCTCATAAATCTTAAATCATGGGGCATGACAATCTATCTGTCTGTATCTATCCCATATCTGTCTGTATCTATCCCATATCTGTCTGTATCTATCCCATATCTCTGTCTGTATCTATCCCATATCTGTCTGTATCTATCCCATATCTGTCTGTATCTATCCCATATCTGTCTGTATCTATCCCATATCTATCTGTCTATATCTATCCCATATCTATCTGTCTATATCTATCTATCTTTCTGTATCTATCTCATGTATGTCTGTCTGTATCTATCCCATATATATCTGTCTGTATCTATCTGTATCTATATCTGTCTGTATCTATCCCATATCTAACTGTCTGTATCTATCCCATATCTATCTGTCTGTATCTACCCCATATCTGTCTGTATCTATCCCATATCTGTCTGTATCTATCCCATATCTGTCTGTATCTATCCCATATCTGTCTGTATCTATCCCATATCTGTCTGTATCTATCCCGTATCTATCTGTCCGTATCTATCTGTCCTTATCTATCCCATATCTATCTGTCTGTATCTATCCCATTTCTATCTGTCTGTATCTATCCCATATCTATCTGTCTGTATCTATCCCATATCTATCTGTCTGTATCTATCCCATATCTATCTGTCTGTATCTATCCCATATCTAACTGTCTGTATCTATCCCATATCTAACTGTCTGTATCTATCCCATATCTATCTGTCTGTATCTATCCCATATCTATCTGTCTGTATCTATCCCATATCTATCTGTCTGTATCTATCCCATATCTATCTGTCTGTATCTATCCCATATCTATCTGTCTGTATCTATCCCATATCTATCTGTCTGTATCTATCCCATATCTGTCTGTATCTATCCCATATCTGTCTGTATCTATCCCGTATCTATCTGTCCGTATCTATCTGTCCTTATCTATCCCATATCTATCTGTCTGTATCTATCCCATTTCTATCTGTCTGTATCTATCCCATATCTATCTGTCTGTATCTATCCCATATCTATCTGTCTGTATCTATCCCATATCTATCTGTCTGTATCTATCCCATATCTATCTGTCTGTATCTATCCCATATCTATCTGTCTGTATCTATCCCATATCTATCTGTCTGTATCTATCCCATATTCTATCTGTCTGTATCTATCCCATATCTATCTGTCTGTATCTATCCCATATCTATCTGTCTGTATCTATCCCATATCTATCTGTCTGTATCTATCCCATATCTATCTGTCTGTATCTATCCCATATCTATCTGTCTGTATCTATCCCATATCTAACTGTCTGTATCTATCCCATATCTATCTGTCTGTATCTATCCCATATCTATCTGTCTGTATCTATCCCATATCTGTCTGTATTCTATCCCATATCTGTCTGTATACTATCCCAATCTATCTGTCCGTATCTATATCTGTCCTGTATCTATCCCATATCTATCTGTCTGTATCTCCCATATCTATCTGTCTGTATCTATCCCATATCTATCTGTCTGTATCTATCCCATATCTATCTGTCTGTATCTATTCCATATCTATCTGTCTGTATCTATCCCATATCTATCTGTCTGTATCTATCCCATATCTATCTGTCTGTATCTTATCCCATATCTATCTGTCTGTATCTATCCCATATCTATCTGTCTGTATATATTCATACTCTAACTGTCTGTATCTATAAATCCCCATATCTATCTGTCTGTATCTATCCCATATCTATCTGTCTGTATCTATCCATATCTACTGTCTGTATCTATCCCATATCTATCTGTCTGTATATATCTCATATCTAATCTGTCTGTATCTATCCCATATCTATCTGTCTGTATCTATCCCATATCTAACTGTCTGTATCTATCCCATATCTATCTGTCTGTATCTATCCCATATCTAACTGTCTGTATCTATCCCATATCTATCTGTCTGTAATCATCCCATATCTAACTGTCTGTATCTATCCCATATCTATCTGTCTGTATCTATCCATATCTATCTGTCTGTATCTATCCCATATCTATCCATCTATCCACTGTCTGTATCTATCCCATATCTATCTGTCTGTATCTATCCATATCTATCTGTCTGTATCTATCCCATATCTATCTGTCTGTATCTATCCCATATCTATCTGTCTGTATCTATCCCATATCTATCTGTCTGTATCTATCCCATATCTATCTGTCTGTATCTATCCCATATCTATCTGTCTGTATCTATCCCATATCTAACTGTCTGTCTACCCCATATCTAACTGTCTGTATATCCCATATCTAACTGTCTGTATATTATCCCCATATCTATCTGTCTGTATCTATCCCATATCTAACTGTCTGTATCTATCCCATATCTATCTGTCTGTATCTATCCCATATCTAACTGTCTGTATCTATCCCATATCTAACTGTCTGTATCTATCCCATATCTAACTGTCTGTATCTATCCCATTTCTATCTGTCTGTATCTATCCCATATCTATCTGTCTTTATCTATCCCATATCTATCCCATATCTATCTGTCTGTATCTATCCCATATCTATCTGTCTGTATCTATCCCATATCTATCTGTCTGTATCTATCCCATATCTATCTGTCTGTATCTATCCCAATCTATCCATATCTATCTGTCTGTATCTATCCATATCTATCTGTCTGTAAAATCTCATATCTAACTGTCTGTATCTATCCCATATCTAACTGTCTGTATCTATCCCATATCTATCTGTCTGTATCTATCCCATATCTATCTGTCTGTATCTATCCCATATCTATCCTGTATCTATCCCATATCTAATCTGTCTGTATCTATCCCATATCTATCTGTCTGTATCTATCCCATATCTATCTGTCTGTATCTATCTCATATCTATCTGTCTGTATCTATCCCATATCTATCTGTCTGTATCTATCCCATATCTATCTGTCTGTATCTATCCCATATCTATCTGTCTGTATCTAAATCTTCATATCTATACTGTCTGTATTACTATCCATATCTATCTGTCTGTATCTATCCCATATCTATCTGTCTGTATCTATCCCATAATCTATCTGTCTGTATCTATCCCATATCTATCTGTCTGTATCTATCCCATAATCTACCATGTCTGTATCTATCCCATATCTAACTGTCTGTATCTATCCCATATCTATCTGTCTGTATCTATCCCATATCTAATCTGTCTGTATCTATCCATTTCTATCTGTCTGTATCTATCCCATATCTAACTGTCTGTATCTATCCCATATCTATCTGTCTGTATATTCTCATATCTAACTGTCTGTACTATCCCATATCTATCTGTCTGTATCTATCCCATATCTATCTGTATCTATCCCATATCTATCTGTCTGTATCTATCCCATATCTATCTGTCTGTATCTATCTCATATCTATCTGTCTGTATCTATCCATATCTATCTGTCTGTATCTATCTCATATCTAATTCTGTATCTATCCCATATCTATCTGTCTGTATCTATCCCATATCTATCTGTCTGTATCTATCCCATATCTAACTGTTCTGTATCTATCCCATATCTAACTGTCTGTATCTAATCCCATATATCTAACTGTCTGTATCTATCCTTCATATCTAACTGTCTGTATCTATCCCATATCTATCTGTCTGTATATATCCCATATCTATCTGTCTGTATCTATCCCATATCTATCTGTCTGTATCTATCCCATATCTAACTGTCTGTATCTATCCCATATCTATCTGTCTGTATCTATCCCATATCTATCTGTCTGTATCTATCCCATATCTAACTGTCTGTATCTATCCCATATCTATCTGTCTGTATCTATCCCATATCTATCTGTCTGTATCTATCCCATATCTATCTGTCTGTATCTATCCCATATCTATCTCATATCTGTCTGTATATATCCCATATCTATCTGTCTGTATCTATCCCATATCTATCTCATATCTGTCTGTATATATCCCATATCTATCTGTCTGTATCTATCCCATATCTATCTGTCTGTATCTATCCCATATCTATCTCATATCTGTCTGTATATATCCCATATCTATCTGTCTGTATCTATCCCATATCTATCTGTCTGTATCTATCCCATATCTATCTGTCTGTATCTATCCCATATCTATCTGTCTGTATCTATCCCATATCTATCTGTCTGTATCTATCCCATATCTATCTGTCTGTATCTATCCCATATCTATCTGTCTGTATCTATCCCATATCTATCTGTCTGTATCTATCCCATATCTATCTGTCTGTATCTATCCCATATCTATCTGTCTGTATCTATCCCATATCTATCCCATTTCTATCTGTCTGTATCTATCCCATATCTATCTGTCTGTATCTATCCCATATCTATCTGTCTGTATCTATCCCATATCTAACTGTCTGTATCTATCCCATATCTATCTGTCTGTATCTATCCCATATCTATCTGTCTGTATCTATCCCATATCTATCCATTTCTATCTGTCTGTATCTATCCCATATCTATCTGTCTGTATCTATCCCATATCTATCTGTCTGTATCTATCCCATATCTAACTGTCTGTATCTATCCCATATCTAACTGTCTGTATCTATCCCATATCTATCTGTCTGTATCTATCCCATATCTAACTGTCTGTATCTATCCCATATCTATCTGTCTGTATCTATCCCATATCTAACTGTCTGTATCTATCCCATATCTATCTGTCTGTATCTATCCCATATCTATCTGTCTGTATCTATCCCATATCTATCTGTCTGTATCTATCCCATATCTAACTGTCTGTATCTATCCCATATCTATCTGTCTGTATCTATCCCATATCTAACTGTCTGTATCTATCCCATATCTATCTGTCTGTATCTATCCCATATCTATCTGTCTGTATCTATCCCATATCTATCTGTCTGTATCTATCCCATATCTATCCCATTTCTATCTGTCTGTATCTATCCCATATCTATCTGTCTGTATCTATCCCATATCTATCTGTCTGTATCTATCCCATATCTATCTGTCTGTATCTATCCCATATCTATCTGTCTGTATCTATCTCATATCTATCTGTCTGTATCTATCTCATATCTATCTGTCTGTATCTATCTCATATCTAACTGTCTGTATCTATCCCATATCTATCTGTCTGTATCTATCCCATATCTATCTGTCTGTATCTATCCCATATCTAACTGTCTGTATCTATCCCATATCTAACTGTCTGTATCTATCCCATATCTATCTGTCTGTATATATCCCATATCTATCTGTCTGTATCTATCCCATATCTATCTGTCTGTATCTATCCCATATCTAACTGTCTGTATCTATCCCATATCTAACTGTCTGTATCTATCCCATATCTATCTGTCTGTATCTATCCCATATCTAACTGTCTGTATCTATCTCATATCTATCTGTCTGTATCTATCCATATCTAACTGTCTGTATCTATCCCTATCTATCTGTCTGTATCTATCTCATATCTATCTGTCTGTATCTATCCATATCTATCTGTCTGTATATATCCCATATCTATCTGTCTGTATCTATCCATATCTATCTGTCTGTATCTATCCCATATCTATCTGTCTGTATCTATCCCATATCTACTGTCTGTATCTATCTCATATCTATCTGTCTGTATCTATCCCATATCTATCTCATATCTGTCTGTATCTATCTCATATCTATCTGTCTGTATATATCCCATATCTATCCATTTCTATCTGTCTGTATCTATCCCATTCTATCTGTCTGTATATATCCCATATCTATCCATTTCTATCTGTCTGTATCTATCCCATATCTATCTGTCTGTATCTATCCCATATCTATCCCATTTCTATCTGTCTGTATCTATCCCATATCTATCTGTCTGTATCTATCCATATCTATCTGTCTGTATCTATCCCATATCTAACTGTCTGTATCTATCCCATATCTATCTGTCTGTATCTATCCCATATCTATCTGTCTGTATCTATCCCATATCTATCCCATTTCTATCTGTCTGTATCTATCCCATATCTATCTGTCTGTATCTATCCCATATCTATCTGTCTGTATATATCCATATCTAACTGTCTGTATCTATCCCATATCTATCTGTCTGTATCTATCCCATATCTATCTGTCTGTATCTATCCCATTTCTATCTGTCTGTATCTATCCCATATCTATCTGTCTGTATCTATCCCATATCTATCTGTCTGTATCTATCCCATATCTGTCTGTATCTATCCCATATCTAACTGTCTGTATCTATCCCATATCTATCTGTCTGTATCTACCCCATATCTATCTGTCTGTATCTATCCCATATCTATCTGTCTGTATCTATCCCATATCTATCTGTCTGTATCTATCCCATATCTATCTGTCTGTATCTATCCCATATCTATCTGTCTGTATCTATCCCATATCTATCTCATATCTGTCTGTATCTATCCCATATCTATCTGTCTGTATCTATCCCATATCTATCTGTCTGTATCTATCCCATATCTATCTGTCTGTATCTATCCCATATCTATCTGTCTGTATCTATCCCATATCTATCTGTCTGTATCTATCCCATATCTATCTGTCTGTATCTATCCCATATCTATCTCATATCTGTCTGTATATACCCCATATCTGTCTGTCTGTATCTACCCCATATCTGTCTGTCTGTATCTATCCCATATCTATCTGTCTGTATCTATCCCATATCTATCTGTCTGTATCTACCCCATATCTATCTGTCTGTATCTATCCCATATCTATCTGTCTGTATCTATCCCATATCTATCTCATATCTGTCTGTATCTATCCCATATCTATCTGTCTGTATCTATCCCATATCTATCTGTCTGTATCTATCCCATATCTATCTGTCTGTATCTATCCCATATCTATCTGTCTGTATCTATCCCATATCTATCTGTCTGTATCTATCCCATATCTATCTGTCTGTATCTACCCCATATCTATCTGTCTGTATCTATCCCATATCTATCCCATTTCTATCTGTCTGTATCTATCCCATATCTATCTGTCTGTATCTATCCCATATCTATCTGTCTGTATCTATCCCATATCTATCTGTCTGTATCTATCCCATATCTATCTGTCTGTATCTATCCCATATCTATCTGTCTGTATCTATCCCATATCTATCTGTCTGTATCTATCCCATATCTATCTGTCTGTATCTATCCCATATCTATCCCATTTCTATCTGTCTGTATCTATCCCATATCTATCTGTCTGTATCTATCCCATATCTATCTGTCTGTATCTATCCCATATCTAACTGTCTGTATCTATCCCATATCTATCTGTCTGTATCTACCCCATATATGTCTGTATCTATCCCATATCTGTCTGTATCTATCCCATATCTATCTGTCCGTATCTATCCCATATCTAACTGTCTGTATCTATCCCATATCTATCTGTCTGTATCTATCCCATATCTAACTGTCTGTATCTATCCCATATCTATCTGTCTGTATCTATCCCATATCTATCTCATATCTGTCTGTATATATCCCATATCTATCTGTCTGTATCTACCCCATATCTGTCTGTCTGTATCTACCCCATATCTGTCTGTCTGTATCTATCCCATATCTATCTGTCTGTATCTATCCCATATCTAACTGTCTGTATCTATCCCATATCTATCTGTCTGTATCTATCCCATATCTATCTGTCTGTATCTATCCCATATCTATCTGTCTGTATCTATCCCATATCTAACTGTCTGTATCTATCCCATATCTATCTGTCTGTATCTATCCCATATCTAACTGTCTGTATCTATCCCATATCTATCTGTCTGTATCTATCCCATATCTATCTGTCTGTATCTATCCCATATCTATCTGTCTGTATCTATCCCATATCTATCTGTCTGTATCTATCCCATATCTATCTGTCTGTATCTATCCCATATCTATCTCATATCTGTCTGTATATATCCCATATCTATCTGTCTGTATCTACCCCATATCTGTCTGTCTGTATCTACCCCATATCTGTCTGTCTGTATCTATCCCATATCTATCTGTCTGTATCTATCCCATATCTAACTGTCTGTATCTATCCCATATCTATCTGTCTGTATCTATCCCATATCTATCTGTCTGTATCTATCCCATATCTATCTGTCTGTATCTATCCCATATCTAACTGTCTGTATCTATCCCATATCTATCTGTCTGTATCTATCCCATATCTATCTCATATCTGTCTGTATATATCCCATATCTATCTGTCTGTATCTACCCCATATCTGTCTGTCTGTATCTACCCCATATCTGTCTGTCTGTATCTATCCCATATCTATCTGTCTGTATCTATCCCATATCTATCTGTCTGTATCTATCCCATATCTAACTGTCTGTATCTATCCCATATCTAACTGTCTGTATCTATCCCATATCTATCTGTCTGTATCTATCCCATATCTATCTGTCTGTATCTATCCCATATCTATCTGTCTGTATATATCTCATATCTAACTGTCTGTATCTATCCCATATCTATCTGTCTGTATCTATCCCATATCTATCTGTCTGTATCTATCCCATATCTAACTGTCTGTATCTACCCCATATCTGTCTGTATCTATCCCATATCTGTCTGTATCTATCCCATATCTGTCTGTATCTATCCCGTATCTATCTGTCCGTATCTATCTGTCCTTATCTATCCCATATCTGTCTGTCTGTATCTATCCCATATCTGTCTGTCTGTATCTATCCCATATCTGTCTGTCTGTATCTACCCCATATCTATCTGTCTGTATCTATCCCATATCTATCTGTCTGTATCTACCCCATATCTGTCTGTCTGTATCTATCCCATATCTGTCTGTATCTATCCCATATCTATCTGTCTGTATCTATCCCATATCTAACTGTCTGTATCTACCCCATATCTGTCTGTATCTATCCCATATCTATCTGTCTGTATCTATCCCATATCTAACTGTCTGTATCTACCCCATATCTGTCTGTATCTATCCCATATCTGTCTGTATCTATCCATATCTGTCTGTATCTATCCGTATCTATCTGTCCGTATCTATCTGTCCTTATCTATCCCATATCTGTCTGTCTGTATCTATCCCATATCTGTCTGTCTGTATCTATCCCATATCTGTCTGTCTGTATCTACCCCATATCTATCTGTCTGTATCTATCCCATATCTATCTGTCTGTATCTACCCCATATCTGTCTGTCTGTATCTATCCCATATCTGTCTGTCTGTATCTATCCCATATCTATCTGTCTGTATCTATCCCATATCTATCTCATATCTGTCTGTATATATCCCATATCTATCTGTCTGTATCTACCCCATATCTGTCGGTCTGTATCTATCCCATATCTATCTGTCTGTATCTATCCCATATCTGTCTGTCTGTATCTATCCCATATCTATCTGTCTGTATCTATCCCATATCTATCTGTCTGTATCTATCCCATATCTATCTGTCTGTATCTATCCCATATCTATCTGTCTGTATCTATCCCATATCTGTCTGTCTGTATCTATCCCATATCTGTCTGTCTGTATCTATCCCATATCTATCTGTCTGTATCTATCTATCTCATATCTATCTATCTGTCTGTCTGTCTGTATCTATCCCATATCTATCCCATATCTAACTGTCTGTATCTATCCCATATCTAACTGTCTGTATCTATCCCATATCTATCTGTCTGTATCTATCCCATTTCTATCTGTCTGTATCTATCCCATATCTAACTGTCTGTATCTATCCCATATCTATCTGTCTGTATCTATCCCATATCTATCTGTCTGTATCTATCCCATATCTATCTGTCTGTATCTATCCCATATCTATCTGTCTGTATCTATCCCATATCTATCTGTCTGTATCTATCTATCTCATATCTATCTATCTGTCTGTCTGTCTGTCTGTCTGTATCTATCCCATATCTATCTCTCCGTCTGTCTCAGAGTAAAGGATTATTCACAAAGCAGTGAAATTTTGGTGCTTTATACTGCAGTGCACTTCAGGGTTTAAATTTCACCATTGTACACCAAAGATGTAACTGCCGAAGAAGACCCTGACCATCGCCAAAGTGATCTCCAACCACCATCAAAAAGTGCTGAAATGACCTCCAACCACCATCAAAAAGTGCTGAAGTGACCGCCGAACACCGTTGAACTGCAGAAAAAAAGTAACTCTGCTATTCTTCTAATAGGTGTTTAAACCAAAAAAAAGGCATTAAAACGTGTCTGAATAATAAAAAAGGTCATTTAAAAATAATAATAATAATAATGTCTGTTACAGAACAAAAAAAGCCTTTTTTTAAATAACTGGGGATCAAAAATTTTGTCTATAAAATACGAAAAGGTGTTCCTAAAATATAAATAAAGAGACTTTTTGCTGCAGATTAAAATAATAAACGGTTTATTAGATATTGGATAAAAACGGGGAATATTTTTTACATTGAAACCTATGGGATTCGCCTGATTAAACCTGTCGAATGAAACCACTGAACATCAGGGCATTTCACTGACATTTCTCTGCTGTTCAATGTGCATAGATTAACCATTGCTTCTCTATGGGGGATTTCACTGCCGCCGAACAGGCACCGTATTTCACTGCCATCAGTGAACAGCAAATTGTAGTAAACTGCACCATATTTCGCTGTCATACCAGTATTTGGCTAATTGCCAGCTTTCTGAATAGGCGACCTGCCACGAAATCGCACGTACAGGGAAATTTACAGTTTACTGCAATTCGGTGGGAAGTTTGGCATTTAGTGAATAACCCCTTAAGTGAGGGCAGACCCGGTGCCCCCTGTGTTTACCCCGGTGAGGTAGGAGCTGCCCGCCTGTAAGAAGACGCCATTCAACATCCACAGAGAGTAATAAATGTTATTACAGGGTTTTGTCTGTAGCGCATGTTCTGTAACGTCACCCTGTGTTATCATCTGGTTTTATCCAGAGCCGGTTCTAAGGAGGATAATAAACAGGTAATAACTGAGGAATGCTGGGAGGTTTCTTTCCAGGCAAAACCCTGTAATTCCAGGCATTATTTTGTTCTGAAAATCCATAAGCCCCCCTTCCCCCCCCCCCGGGAGAGAAATCGTTACTGGAAAGGGGCCTTTAAATGTCCAATTCTTCATCCGTTTCCCCCCGGCGAGCTTCTCTACCCGGGACACTGACATTTATTAAAGGGACGCTCTGGGAGGAGGCGATTAAACATTAACCCCTCCTTAGTTGACCCCCTCAGCACCCCCCCTCACCTCCTATTTTAACCCCGTAGTATGTCGTTTATGCTCACCCTTTATTCCAGCATCGGGTTCTCTCGGTGCTGGCCAGACATACCGTCCTGCCGTTTCCTCTCCAGCTTTGGACGTCACGTGACTTGCAGGAGACTGATTGCTCGAGCAAGAATCCAGCGACTCCAATGGCTCTTAATGCCGAGCGCGAGAAAAAAAGACCTGGAACCTTTCCATGACGTTAAGCTCAGTATTTAATGATCCGCGCCTGCCAATTTCAGGTAATCTGGGGCATTACTCTTCTGCTGGACACTTTCCTCCTTTGTTGACTGTCTGGATTTGTCTTTCTTTACCATCCATGTAATTTTCTCCTGCCCTGGACCTTTGTTTATCATGGTTGTGTCTCTCCTGAGCCACACACAAGATACGGCAAAAGTGCTGGTTCATTCTCTTGTCATTTCATGGATTGATTACTGCAACTCGTTCCTTATTGGCCCCAACTCCCGAATTGCCCCTTTGCAATCTGTAATGAATGCAGGGGCCAGGCTTATCTTTCTCACCAGATTCACCTCATGTACCTCCCCCTTTGCCGGTCCCTCCATTGGTTTCCTGTACCTCCCCCCCTCTGCTGGTCCCTCCATTGGCTTCCTGTACCTCCCCCCTCTGCTGGTCCCTCCATTGGCTTCCTGTACCTCCCCCCTCTGCCAGTCCCTCCATTGGCTTCCTGTACCTCCCCCCTCTGCCAGTCCCTTTTTTGGCTTCCTGTACCTCCCCCCTCTGCCGGTCCCTCCATTGGTTTCCTGTACCTCCCCCGTCTGCCGGTCCCTCCATTGGCTTCCTGTACCTCCCCCCTCTGCCAGTCCCTTTTTTGGCTTCCTGTACCTCCCCCGCTCTGCCGGTCCCTCCATTGGCTTCCTGTACCTCCCCCCTCTGCCGGTCCCTCCATTGGCTTCCTGTACATTTCAGGATACAGTTTAAAATATTGACGCTCACGTTCAAATCGCTCAATAACTCAACCCCTCCCTACGTGTCTTCATTATTCCGCAAACACGTCCCGTCTAGACAACTCCGGTCAGCAGGTGATCTCCAACTCTCCTCTGTCTGCACCTGCACGGCCAACTCTCGCCTCCAAGACTTCTCAAGGGCAGCTCCAGTCCTGTGGAATGACTTGCCTCGCCCTATCAAACTCTCCCCTGACCTTCAGGCCTTCAAGAAATCCCTCAAAACCCATATCTTCAGATTATTGTACCACATCACTGATGCAACTCATCTCACCTACTAACATATGATCGAAGCTGCTTCTATGGCCCCACCATTCCCAAACCACTGGCACTAATGATCCTGCCGTCCAGTAACATTCCCCTTGTCTTCCTCAAACCCCAATCCCTCTAGATTGTAAGCTCCTAGGAGCAGGGCCCTCTACACCTCTTGTTTCCTTCTTAAGTCCGTTTATATGTATCTTGTTCCCTTTGGTTATTGTAAAGCACTGCGGACACTGTTGGCGCTATAAAAATGATGACAATAATAATAACCATAGAGATCTTAATCCGGCGCTGCGTATGTGGGAATACACTGAGTATACTGTATGTGTGTGGATGGACTGACTGATCTCCAGCGAGACGATCACTTGATGCGTTTTTGATCAGTTGATGCGTTTTCCTTCCGGTGTAGAGAAAATCCTTTTATCTCACTTTATCAGGAGTAATGTGATTTATAGAACTCATAAAACCCCGAGCTGAGGGACCACCACAAACTGCGACTCACCTAAACTCCTGGAACCTTCCGGCCTGGCAATATGACAGGTAGATAGTAAGCTCCTGGGCCCAGCCTTACAATCCCCCACATTGAGCAGTGTAACATTGTATTGTGGCCGTCACACCATAAAAACACTATAAAATGTCCAGGTATTGTATATTATACAGCTGCCTGCGCTGCCATCCATTATTAATGCGCCTGAGCTTCGCGGTCGTTAAGGGACTCGCCTGAGTGCGCGTTACTGCTTCGTACGGTGCTGGATATCAAGCTCTGGGGCTTATTCACTAAACTGTGACTCAGGATATCTGACCCAAAGCAACGGTAAACCAAACTGAGGAAACCAACAGAAAGGTGCGAACTGCGAAGCGAGAACCGACAATGTAACAAAAGGCTATAGGTACAGTTGTGTTCAAAATTATTCAACCCCCAATGCTGTAAAGGGTTTTAGGGAATTTAGTGACATTTGTAATTGTATTCAGAATGAAATCCTACAAGGACTTTTTAAAGAACCATATGCAACTAAAATGACATCAATTGGTTTTGTAATACAGTAGTAAATGTTTCTTTTGTGAATTCTTCATTGACACAATTATTCAACCCCTTAAAGACTACCACTCTGAAGAACAGAGGTTCATTCAAGTGTTTTCAATCAGGTATTGAAAACACCTGTGGATGTCACGGAGCAGCAATAAAGCATAATAAGCACCAATTAGGCAGCTTTAAAATGACTGTGATACTCAGCTCCTTCTAGACATTTACTGGTGTGGTTACAAACATGGTGAAGTCAAGAGAATGGTCCAGGAAGACAAGAGAAGAGGTGATTACTCTTCACAGGAAGGGCAATGGCTATAAGAAGATTGCAAAGATGTTAAACATACCAAGAGAGACCATAGGAAGCATCATTCGCAAATTCAAGGCAAAGGCACTGTTGAAACGCTACCTGGTCGTGGCAGAAAGAAGATGCTGACTTCGACTGCTGTGCGCTACCTGAAGCGTAGAGTGGAGAAAAGTCCCCGTGTGACTGCTGAGGAACTGAGAAAAGATTTGTCAGATGTGGGTACTGAAGTTTCAGCTCAGACAATACGGCGCACACTGCGTAATGAAGGCCTCCATGCCAGAACTCCCAGGAGCACCCCCTTGCTGTCTCCAAAGAATAAGAAGAGTCGACTGCAGTATGCCAAAAGTCATGTGGACAAACCACAGAAGTTTTGGGATAGTGTTCTGTGGACTGATGAAACAAAATTACAACTGTTTGGGCCCATGGATCAACGCTATGTTTGGAGGAGGAAGAACAAGGCCTATGAAGAAAAGAACACCTTGCCTACTGTGAAGCATGGCGGAGGGTCAATCATGCTTTGGGGCTGTTTTGCTTCTGCAGGTACAGGGAAGCTTCAGTGTGTGCAAGGTACCATGAATTCTCTTCAGTACCAGGAGATATTGGATGACAATGTGATGCAGTCCGTCACAAACCTGAGGCTTGGGAGACGTTGGACCTTTCAACAGGACAATGATCCCAAGCATACCTCCAAGTCCACTAGAGCATGGTTGCAGATTAAAGGCTGGAACATTTTGGAGTGGCCATCGCAGTCACCTGACTTAAATCCGATTGAGAACCTCTGGTGGGACTTAAAGAAAGCAGTTGCAGTGCGCAAGCCTAAGAATGTGACTGAACTGGAGGCTTTTGCCCATGACGAATGGGCGAAGATACCCGTATATCGCTGCAAGACACTTGTGTCAAGCTATGCTTCACGTTTAAAAGCTGTTATAACTGTAAAAGGATGTTGTACTAAGATTGAATGTCACTTGGGGGTTGAATAAAACTGATAATGATGTGAGCACAGAAAAGACATTTGTGGTTATTTCATTATAAATGTTATGTTATATTTGTCTGACCTACACGTGCCTCTTTGATTTAATTGTAAGCAAGATGACTGAATGATCAAAATCAATGTCAAACTGGCCAAAACACTCAATTTCAGTGGGGGTTGAATCATTTTGAACACAACTGTATATATTAAAATTACAGGTGTTTATAAAGCACCAGCAAGTTCAGAAGCGTTGTACAATGGGTAATATACAGACAGGTTAAACACACTGAGAAGATATATAATATAACCAAAAAAATGACCAAAACAGAGTAAATAATTAAAAAGCACAAAAAATAAAATAAATAAACCAGTAGCAATAGCATAATAAAAAATCCACTTATTGTGACGGAGCTGCGGACGACAAGCAGGGACCGTGTAGCTTATGATTTCTATCAGGGTTATCCAAAGAGATCCGAATTTCTTGAGAAAGGTAACCGAACGCTGAAATTCAGCGTTCGGTTGCCTTTCCTGGCCATTCGGCTATCCAGAGAGCAGGCAATTCGCCAAATCCTGGCGAATTGCCTGCACATACGGTGCCTGTTCGGTCCCTGTTCGAGGGCAGTGAATCCCCATGAAAAAGCACTGCTTCGTCTATTAAGAGAACACAAACCAGCAGTGAAAGGTTCCCCTAATGCCCTGTCATTCAGTGGTTTCATTCGGCAAATTTATTCAGGAGAATCCCATAGGCTTCAATGTTAAAAATATTCTCGTTTTAATTCAATATTTAATAAACCGTTCATTCTAAAATTCTGCAGCAAAAAGTCTCTTTAAGCATTTTTCTGGATTTTTTTTTTTTTTAAAAGTCCGTTTTTTTGGTTTTTTTTTACGTTTACTTCTTTTTTCTGTAACAGCCCTTTTATTATCATTCATTGGATTATATCTAAATTTCAGACATTTTCGCTCAGTAGTTTCTTTGCAAACAGTGTTTCACTTTCATACATTCATACAAACGGTTTTCCTAATTTATTCACTGCCTCATCTGCGTCTCAGCTGCTTCGCCTCTTCGCTGCGGGTGATCGGCTCCTGCTCGGGTTTTTCGATGGTTAATCCAGATGTTTTTGCGTGTTTTCGGCGTGCATTCGGTGGGTTTTGCGGTTCGTTTTCGTCGGGTTTGCGGCAGCTTTTCCCTGCAATTCAGGGACCCTGTGGTGTTTGCTGAATACACCGCAGGGTCACCGAAATGGGATCGGCAAAAGGAACCGAATTGAAGAGAACGAAAAGTCACCGAACGTGCGGTGACTTTTCGAATCTCTTTGAATAACCCTGTATGTATTCCATGATTTCTGTGTATTTTATGATTTCCATAGGGTCTATTCACTAAAGGGTGAACCCAGAAGAACTGGCAGGAAAATAGAACAATCTAGAAAAAATAGCCGATTCGGAAAGTGAAATAAATGGGCTGAATTTTTCTGGTTTGGCTACTTTGACCTAGAATTTTCACTTCTGCCAATTCTCTTGACTTCCCCCTTTAGTGAATAGACCTGCAATGTATTCTATGATTTCTGTTTTCCATGAATCTTGTGATTTCTGTGATATCTTTGTATTCCCTGTATTCTGTGATTTCTGTATATACAGTCAGGTCCAGAAATATTGGGACATGGACACAATTGTAACATCTTTGGCTCTATACACCACCACAATGGAGTTGGAATGAAACAAACACAATGTGCTTTAACTGCAGACTGACAGCTTTAATGTGAGGGTATGTACATCCAACTCAGGTGAACGGTGTAGGACATACAGCAGTTTGCAGATGTTCCTCCCACTTGTTAAGGGACCAAGGGTAATGGGACAATTGGCTTCTCCGCTGTTCCATGGCCAGGTGTGTGATATTCCCTCATTACCCCAATTACAATGTGCAGATAAAAGGCCCAGAGTTCATTTCAAGTCTGCTATTTGCATTTGGAATCTGTTGCTTTCAACTCTCAAGATGAGATCCAAAGAGCTGTCACTATCAGTGAAGCAAGCCATCATTAGGCTGAGGAAACAAAACAAACCCATCAGAGAGATAGCAAGAACATTAGGCGTGGCCAAAACAAGTGTATTTTTTCTTACTGCTGCCATGCATCACATGTGTCCTGCTGACTGGTTTCCTGCACAGAAGAAGCTCATCTGATCTTCCAAACCTGTGGATGCAATCTTTATTTTTAAAATCTTCTATACATTTTTTTTTTTTTAATTGCTGGAATATGGAGAAGCTTTTCAGATTCGTGTGCTGTCTATTGTGCTGCTGATCTGGAGAAGGGAAAAAAACACATTGACAACGCACTGTATCCAAAGGTGAACTGAGGAATCAAAAACAAGACCATCTGCAGATGAAAGAGGTAAAGGTACCCACCGAATAAGTAGTACCACACGCCTACAAGTTGAGCCTGGAACCTAAGGCTCCAACATCGGTGAGGTTGTTTTGACCTCTACTTACCTTATTTTAACCATTGGCTACAAATCGCGCTATGAAGATCTCTCTTTTTCTATATCTGAGACGATCGAGCAAACATTAAGGAAAGGCAGAGGCCACCAAGAAAACTCTAAAGAAGGGCAGAGGCTACCCTCAATTAGGCCCAAGGCGTTCCACACCAGAGCCAGTACATGAGGCTCTATAAAGTGTAAGTGTTCCCTTGTCTATGGGCACTTAACTCTGTATCAGTCAATATTGCACTATTTTTTTCTTTTTCAGTTTCCCTTCTATCCCTCTCCTCTTTTCCTCCCATTTTTTGGGAATTGGGAGTCTATATAGGACTTAGGTGAAGACCGTGCACCAGGACCTCACGTAAGCCTCTGGACTGCCCCTGTGGAGACTCAACCAGACTACCTTGTCTTCAATACAGAATATATGGTCGGTCGGACTGTTTTTTTTGCCGTCACAAGTGATTTGGAAAAAGAGACTCCATAAGGATAACTTTTTGAAAGACCTTCAATTGCACTATATGCACCTATATATGCACTTTCTACTTGCATTTGCACTTTATATGCAATTTTTTGAATATATCAGGACATCAACTGTCACTTTTTTTGCACAGTAAAACTACTGCACTTAGCTCTATCCATAGCAGCACTTTAGTGGTCTTTTCGACCGTGCACTGTTTTGAATAGTGGGAATACCATACCCATATTCTTTGTATTATATAGACCAGTGGTCCCCAACCCTGGTCCTCAGGGCCCACTAACAGGCCAGATTTTGCAGATCACCTTGGGGAAATGCAGACTGAATCCTGCAATCACTGAGCAGCAAATCATATCACCTGTGCTGTGCTTCAGATATCTGGAAAACCTGGCCTGTTAGTGGGCCCTGAGGGCCTGGGTTGGGGACCACTGATATAGACCACTCTCAAAAGAGACTGCGCCACTAGGATCTTCTCTCTTTTTCCTAGTGGCCAAAACAACTGTTTGGAACATTCTCAAAAAGAAGGAACGCACCGGTGAGCTCAGCAACACCAAAAGACCCGGGAGACCACAGAAAACAACTGTGGTGGATGACCGAAGAATTCTTTCCCTGGTGAAGAAAACACCCTTCACAACAGTTGGCCAGATCAAGAACACTCTCCAGGAGGTAGGTGTGTCAATGTCAACAATCAAGAGAAGACTTCACCAGAGTGAATACAGAGGGTTCACCACAAGATGTAAACCATTGGTGAGCCTCAAAAACAGGACGACCAGATTAGAGTTTGCCAAACAACACCTAACAAAGCCTTCAGAGTTCTGGAACAAGATCCTATGGACAGATGAGACCAAGATCAACTTGTACCAGAGTGATGGGAAGAGAAGAGTATGGAGAAGGAAAGGAACTGCTCATGATCCTAAGCATACCACCTCATCAGTGAAGCATGGTGGTGGTAGTGTCATGGCGTGGGCATGTATGGCTGCCAATGGAACTGGTTCTCTTGTATTAATTGATGATGTGACGGCTGACAAAAGCAGCAGGATGAATTCTGAAGTGTTTCGGGCAATATTATCTGCTCACATTCAGCCAAATGCTGCAGAACTCATTGGACGGCGCTTCACAGGGCAGATGGACAATGACCCAAAGCATACTGCAAAAGCAAGCAAAGAGTTTTTGAAGGGACAGAAGTGGAATGTTATGCAATGGCCAAGTCAATCACCTGACCTGAATCCCATTGAGCTGCATTTCACTTGCTGAAGACAAAACTGAAGGGAAAATGCCCCAAGAACAAGCAGGAACTGAAGACAGTTGCAGTAGAGGCCTGGCAGAGCATCACCAGGTATGAAACCCAGCGTCTGGTGATGTCTATGCGTTCCAGACTTCAGGCTGTGATTGACTGCAAAGGATTTGCAAACAAGTATTAAGAAGGGAAAGTTTGATTTATGATTATTATTCTGTCCCATTACCTTTTGGTCCCTTAACAAGTGGGGGCACATCTGCAAACTGCTGTAAGTCCTACACCGTTCACCTGAGTTGGATGTACATAGCCTCAAATTAAAGCTGACAGTCTGCAGTTAAAGCACATTGTGTTTGTTTCATTCCAACTCCATTGTGGTGGTGTATAGAGCCAAAGATGTTACAATTGTGTCCATGTCCCAATATTTATGGACCTGACTGTATCTGCATATTCCACAATTTCTGCGTATTCCATAAATTTTGTGTATTCCATCAGGGTTTTTCAGAGAGAGGTGAAACTCTGGAGAACTTTTGGAGAAGTGAAAATTCTAGGTCAAAATAGTCAAACCAGAAAAATTCTCCCATTTATCTCACTTTCCAAATCGACTATTTGGTCTAGATCAGGGGTGGGCAATTGTTTTGGCTCGGGGGCCACTATGTGGGAGCGGAAGTTAGCAGAGGGCCACACTTGCCCCCAGAACAAATTATAGCCAGAAACATGCCCCCAGAACTAATTATAGCCAGAAACATGCCCCCAGAATTAATTATAGCCAGACACTTGCCCCAGAACTAATTACAGCCAGACACATGTCTCCAGAACTAATAGCCAGACACTTGCCCCTAGAACTAATATAGCCGGTAACATGCCCCCAGAATTAATTATAGCCAGAAACATGCCCCCTGAACTAATTATAGCCACAGAAACATGCCCCTAGAATTAATTATACCCAGACACTTTCCCCCAGAACTAATTACAGCCAGACACATGTCCCCAGAACTAATTATAGCCAGACACATGTCCCCAGAACTAATTATAGCCAGACACATGTCCCCAGAACTAATTACAGCCAGACACATGTCCCCAGAACTAATTACAGCCAGACACATGTCCCCAGAACTAATTACAGCCAGACACATGTCCCCAGAACTAATTACAGCCAGACACATGTCCCCAGAACTAATTACAGCCAGACACATGTCCCCAGAACTAATTACAGCCAGACACATGTCCCCAGAACTAATTATAGCCAGACACATGTCCCCAGAACTAATTCCAGCCAGACACATGACTCCAGAACTAATTATAGCCAGACACATGTCCCCAGAACTAAATACAGCCAGACACATGTCCCCAGAACTATTTACAGCCAGACACGTGTCCCCAGAACTAATTCCAGCCAGACACATGTCCCCAGAACTAATTATAGCCAGACACTTGCCCCCAGAACTAATTACAGCCAGACACATGACTCCAGAACTAATTATAGCCAGACACATGTCCCAGAACTAAATACAGCCAGACACATGTCCCCAGAACTAATTACAGCCAGACACATGCCCCAGAACTAATTATAGCAGACACATGTCCCCAGAACTAATTATAGCCAGACACTTGCCCCAGAACTAATTACAGCCAGACACATGTCCCCAGAACTAATTATAGCCAGACACTTGCCCCAGAACTAATTATAGCAGACACATGTCCCCAGAACTAATTATAGCCAGACACTTGCCCCAGAACTAATTATAGCCAGACACTGTCCCCAGAACTAATTATAGCCAGACACTTGCCCCAGAACTAATTATAGCCGACACATGTCCCCAGAACTAATTATAGCCAGACACTTGCCCAAGAACTAATTACAGCCAGACACATGTCCCCAGAACTAATTATAGCCAGACACTTGCCCCAGAACTAATTATAGCCAGACACATGTCCCCAGAATTAGTTATAGCCAGACACATGCCCCCAGAATTAGTTATAGCCAGAAACATGCCCCCAAAATTAATTATAGCTAGGCAGAGACCCCCAGAAATATACTTACCCAGCCTGCATACCTCAGGAACGCGTGTTCCTCTGAGCTCAGGCGTGCTCCTGCACTCAGCTGCCTCCTCAGCCGAGCCCTCTGAAGGCTGTGACGCGATCTCGCGAGATCCTGGCTGTAGGTCACATCACAGCCTTTCAGAGGGCTGAGGAGGCGGCCGTGCGAGGGATCATCATGCAGGGCTCGGAGGTAACACGCCTACCAGGGGCTGCTAGAGGAATGCCCCGGCTGCCCACAGCGGGAACCTGCATTCGCGCAACGTTCCCGCTGCGGGAGAAGTGCAGGAACTCCGTTCCCGCATGATTCGAGCCCTGCTTAGCAGGCCACAAAAAACTCTGTGGCAGGCTACATGTGGCCCGCGGGCCGGAATTTGCCCACCCCTGGTCTAGATTGTTCTCTTCTCCTGCCAGTTCATCTGGTTTTCACCTTTCTCTGAATAACCCTGCATGTATTCCATGAGTTTTGTGATTCCTGTTTATTCTGTGATTTCTGTGTATTTCATGTATTCTGTGTATTCCATGATTTCTGCGTATTCTGTGTATTTCCTGTATTCTACGTATTCCATGTATTCTGTGATTCCATGATTTGTGTAGTCCGTGATTTCTTTATATTCTGTGATTTCTTGTGTATTTCAGTGTATTTTCTGTTATTTCTTTGTATTCCATGTATTTTCACTTCTCCAGTCATTCTCCTGAGTTTCACCTTTAGTGAATATACATGTTAGCTGGGTATTCACAAACTCACACACAGACCTTACTTACAATACCATAATGCAAAAAGAAAGTGGCTCCATCCTCATTTTCCTACAGAGCACCACAATTATGGAATAACCTCCCAGACGTTATCAAATCTTCCCCCAGTCTAAAGTCCCTTAAGAGATCTCTATTAACATACCTCAATACAGAATGCACCTGTAAACATGTAACAGTGACTATATACAGAATGCGCCTTCAAACATGTAACATAGTGACTATATACAGAATGCGCCTGTAAACATGTAACATAGTGACTATATACAGAATGCGTCTGTAAACATGTAACAGTGATTATATACAGAATGCACCTGTAAACATGTAACACAGTGACTATATACAGAATGCACCTGTAAACATGTAACACAGTGACTATATACAGAATGCGCCTGTAAACATGTAACATAGTGACTATATACAAAATGCACCTGTAAACATGTAACACAGTGACTATATACAGAATTCACCTGTAAACATGTAACACAGTGACTATATACAGAATGCGCCTGTAAACATGTAACACAGTGACTATATACAGAATGCACCTGTAAACATGTAACACAGTGACTATATACAGAATTCACCTGTAAACATGTAACACAGTGACTATATACAGAATGCGCCTGTAAACATGTAACATAGTGACTATATACAAAATACGCCTGTAAAGTAAACATGTAACAGTGACTATATTTGATACATGTTGATTTTCTGGGTTAATCAGTATATTTGTGCTTTTAATATCTCGCGTTTTATTACTTTCAGGGTTATTCAAAGAGAATCGAAAAGTCACCGCACGTTCGGTGACTTTTTGTTCTCTTCAATTCGGCGATCCCATTTCGGCGACCCTGCAGTGTATTCAGCGAGCACCACAGGGCCGTTAAAGTGCAGGGAAAAGCCACCGCAAACCCGACGAAACTCACTGCAAAAACCAGACGTATGCACGCCGAAACCCGCAAAAACATCTGGATTAACCTGCCGAAAGCGCCGGAAAAACCCGAGTAGGAGCCGATCACACGCAGCGCAGCCGTCGGAAAAAGACAACACTGCAGACGAATGCAGTGAATAAATTAGAAAAACAGTTTGCTTGAATGTTTGAAAAGTGAAACGCTGTTTGTAAAGAAACTACTGAGCGAAAATGTCTGAAATTTACATATAAAATCCAATGAATGATAATAAAAAGGGCTGTTACAGAAAAAAGAAGTAAAGTTAAAAAAAAAATCAAAAAAAAAAAAATCGGAATTTTGCTTCAAAAACAAAAACCCGAAAAATGCTTCAAATATCCTAAAAAAATCTATAAATAAAGAGACTCTTTAATGCAGAATATTATAATAAACGGTTTATTAGATATTGAATTAAAACGGGAATATTTTTAACATTGAAAATTATTCGCCTGAATAAACCTGCCGAATTAAACCACCGAACAGCAGGGCATTTTGGAAACCTTTCACGGCTGGTTTGTGTTCTCTGAATAGACGCAGCGTTGCTTCTCTATGGGGATTCACTGCCCTCGAACAGGCACCGTATGTGCAGGCAATTCGCCAGCATTTGGCGAACTGCCTGCTCTCTGAATAGCCGAATGGCCAGGAAAGGTAACCGAACGCTGAATTTCACTGTTCCGTTACCTTTCTCCAGCAATTCGGATCTCTTTTTATAACCCTGATTGTGTTTCTGTAACAATTCAATGTTCTTGAATCCAGGACAGACTGAAACGAGAGAATCTCAATGTGTCCGACCTGGGAAAATCTATACTGTATATATAAACGCGAGAGTCCTGACTGACTGACTGACTCATCAATGCCCAGCTGAAACCGTTTAACCTAGAAACGTGAAATTTTGAAGGTGCACTGTTTTTATGATGTAGGCACCCACTAAGGAAGGATTTTTGGAAACTCCGCCCCTAAGGGGGTGAAAATGGGGGTTGAATATTTTAAACAGGATACCTATAGCTCAAAAACAGAAGATGCTACAGATGTGAAAATCGGTATTTAGATTCATCTTGAAAAATAAAAAAACACGTATTTTACCGTTTTTCAAAAATTCGACTGGAGGGGGCGAAAAAGGGGGTTGAATATTTTAAATATTTTAAACAGGATACCTATATCTTAAAAGCAGAAGATGTTACAGATGTGAAAATCGGTATTTAGATTCATCTTGACAAATAAAAAAACACGCATTTTACCATTTTCTGAAAATTCCTTCGGGGGGCAAAAAGGGGGGTTGAATACTTTTTTCATAAACGCGAAAGTCCTGACTGACTGACTCATCAACGCCCAGCTGAAACCGTTTAACCTAGGAACGTGAAATTTTGAAGGTTCACTGTTTTTATGATGTGGGCACCCACTAAGGAAGGATTTTTGGAAACTCCACCCCTAAGGGAGCGAAAAAGGGGGTTGAATATTTTAAACACGATACCTATATCTCGAAAACAGAAGATGTTACAGACGTGAAAATCGGTATTTAGATTCTTCTTGAAAAATAAAAAAACACGTATTTTAACGTTTTTCAAAAATTCAACTGGGGGCGAAAAAACGGGGGTGAATATTTTAAATATTTTAAACAGGATACCTATATCTTAAAAACAGAAGATGGTACAGACGTGAAAATCGGTATTTAGATTCATCTTGACAAATAAAAAAACACTTATTTTACCATTTTCTGAAAATTCCTTGGGGGGCCAAAAAAAGGGGGTTGGATACTTTTATCATAAACGCGAAAGTCCTGACTGACTGACTGACTGATCAATGCTCAGCTGAAACCGTTTAACCTAGGAATGTGAAATTTTGAAGGTTCACTGTTTTTATGATGTAGGCACCCAATAAGGAAGGATTTTTGGAAACTCTGCCCCTAAGGGGGTGAAAAAGGGGGTTGAATATTTTAAACCGGATACCTATAGCTCAAAATCAGAAGATGTTACAGGTGTGAAAATCGGTATTTAGATTCCTCTTGAAAAATAAAAAAACACGTATTTTACCATTTTCTGAAAATTCCATGGGGGTTAGATACATCTATATATATAAACACGAAAGTCCTGACTGACTCATCAACGCCCAGCTGAAACCGTTTAACCTAGGAACGTGAAATTTTGAAGGTGCACTGTTCTTATGATGTAGGTGCCCACTAAGCAAGAATTTTTGGAAAATCCACCCATAAGGGGGTGAAAAAGGGGATTGAATATTTTAAACAGGATACCTATAGCTCATTAACAGAAGATGCTACAGATGTGAAAATCGGTATTTAGATTCGTCTTGAAAAATAAAAAAAAACACGTATTTTACCATTTTTCAAAAATCCAAGTGGGTGGGCGAAAAAAGGGGGTTGAATATTTTAAACGGGATACCCGTATTTCCAAAACAGACGATGTAACAGTCCTGAAAATTGGTATTTAGTAGGGATGAGCTGTTCGGGTTCGGACGGTTCGTAGTTCAACCCGAACTTTGGCAGTTCGAAAGTTCGCGAATTTTGAACTTTTTGGGCGTATTCGGTTCGGGTTCGAAAAAAAAAAGAAATTTTGAAAAAAGTATAGAAAATGCTTAAAAAAAATACTAAAAAATCTAGAAATAAAGAGACTCTTTAATGCAGAATATTATAAGCAACGGTTTATTAGATATTGAATTAAAAACTAATGTGTACGTGGAAAAATTATCAACTCTAAATGACCTCTGTTCACAAACGGGCATAACACCAGGTGTTTTCAGTCTGGTAATCAATTTGATACATTGTACAATATAGTGAGGGGGTGGGGTGGTGTCTGTTTCTGATTGAGATTTGAGAATTAATTTCCCTCCTAAAACATCCTAATATGCTGCATTTAACCCTTTCGCTGCTCAGGCTTTTCATACCTCTGTGCTGAGGTCATTTTTACCGCTTTCGCTCATCATGTTTAACTGCGTTTTGTAGCCATATTTTGATATATGACCCAGACATATTATATATCGTTCTTTCCGGCAGACTTGGCAGATTCATAATATGTCATTATTATATGTATACGTTATGTCATGTCTGTATATTATAACAAAAATGCAATAAAATTAGAATTTTCAATAATTTATTTTATGTAAAGTGTTTTTTCTCACATTTTAACATGCGATCATTTGCGGTTATATTTTGTATGGGGTGCGCTTGTTAAAAAAATTAGAAATGGGGTCTCGTTACATTTTTTTTGGGGAAAATTTCGCTTTTTTTAACAAACGCACCGCATACAAAAATCGTTAGTGCAGCATTATTGTTCACATTATAATTGAAATGGGAACAATATTGCTGCATTAACAAAACCAAAAACTTTTTTTTTTTTTAGAATTTTTTTTTTAAATATTTTTATTTTTTTAAAAAAAACATTTTTCATGCTCATGTTTAGTATCCTTGGAAAGGCCATGCTCTGGCCGATCCAACGATATCAAACATTAACCCCTAGCTGCCACGGATCGGGAGATAGGGGGTTCATTGGGTTAACAGGACTGGCGTCATCGTGCTATGCCAAGATGTCGGCCAGCTCCAGGAGAGGATCATGATCCGGCGCTTTTCAGCGCCGATTCGTGATCCGGCTCCCCAGGGGTTAATCACAGCCACCGTTTGGAAGGGCAGGCTGTGCCCTTCCAAACGGTGCCTGGATTAAGGCTAAGGTCAGACGAAAGCATTTTTAACGTGCGTTTAGCCGCACAAAATCACGGCCGTGCTAGCAGCAAATGACGTTCAATGCCGGGGAACATACGACGAACGGCCGCACGAACGTTCGTCCGTGCAACGCAAGTGGCAAACGAACGCATTTTTTCGAGAACGTCAAACCGCTACTACTGACGTACAGAGTGCGCTGCGTCCGCTAGAGGCGTGTGTGCGTGATTAGGAGACGTCAGACGCTGCTAATGTCCGGCCAACATAACATCCAGACGCAAAAAGGGTTTTATTGACGATCCGTACAAAATCACGGACGAAAATGCGCATCGTATGACCTCTATCGCGTATTCCGTGAAAAAAAACGTCCATTCGTTCGAACGCACTTTTTCACGGACAACGTGAAAAATGCGTTCGTCTGACCCTAGCCTAACTCTCTGCACCCCGGCGATCGCGAGGGAGAGAGGTCCGAAGGACCTCCCCCCCTCCCTTTCAGGCACTTCCTCCGCACATGTGGGGGGGGCGCCTAAATTAGATGTCATCGCGCCGCCGCAATGACATCTAATTGCTCCGCCGGGGTCCCGGAGTGCTGGGCTGACATCCAAGATGTCAGCCCGCACCGGGGGGCGCAGCAATCCGCCGGAATCCGGCGGATTGCTGCCTCCTGTGCCTGGACGTGCTCAGCGCGTCCATAGCACAGGAGAACCACTTGGCTGGACGCGCTGAGCGCGTCCATAGCAGCCAAGTGGTTAACTGGTGTTTGAAAAAAATCTAAAGCAATGTTCTTTTTCACCTCGGGATTAAACAATCACAGGGTTATTCAGAGAGCGGTGAAAAGCAGGAGAATAACTGGAGAAGTGAAAATTCTAGGTCAAAATAGCCAAACCAGAAAAATTCTCCCATTTAACTCACTTTCCAAATCGGCTATTTGGTCTAGATTGTTCTCTTCTCCTGCCAGTTCTCCTGGCTTTCACCTTTCTCTCAGGGTTGTTCAGAGAAAGGTGAAAACCAGGAGAATGGCAGGAAAAGAGAACAATCTGGACCAAATAGCCGATTTGGAAAGTGAGATAAGGCTAGGGTCAGACTAACGCATTTTTCGCAGCGACCGTCAAAAAGTGAGTCCGAACGCATTGCCTTATTTTTTCACGGAATGCGCGAAAACAGTCATACGATGCGCATTTTTGTGCGTGATTTTTTACGGATCCAAACCAGGAAACTTTGGGTGTCTGGACGTTATGTTGGCCGGACATGAGCAGGGTCTGACGTCTCCAAATTACGCACACAAGCCGCTAGTGGACGCAGCGCACTCTAGCGGTTCTGCGTTCTCGAAAAAATGTGTTCATTTTCCACTTGCGTTGCGCAGCCGGACTTTCGTGCGACCGTACTTCGTATATTGGCCGTCATTGCCCATCATTTGCTGCTAGTGCGGCCGTGATTAAGTGCGCCTAAACGCACGTTAAAAATTCGCTAGTCTGACCCTAGCCTAAATGGGAGAATTTTTCTGGTTTGACTATTTTGACCTAGAATTTTCCATTCTCCAGTCATTCTCCTACTTTTCACCGCCAAAAAAATCAGTAAACTTTTTCTGCGTGTCCGAAAATGTCTCCTCTTTTCATACAGACTGCCGCCCCAAGCAGTTGTTTATGGATAGATTAAAGGAAAAGCATTTACCGTCATTTGAAATGTCATTTTTTGGTTTTTACATATTTCTATACATCCTAGAAATCCGCCACTTCACGGGCAGGTTATGGGGACCTCCTAGGCACGATATTTGAAGGAATTTTTCGTTTTTATTTTTAACCCTTATTTCATGGAAAACTCACTGTTTTTTTTAACTTTTTGTCCTTGTTTCCTGTCCCCCAGGGCTCTACCCGGATCCCATACACCTTTTATGGCAAATATCTGGCATATATGCCCTCTTGGAGGGCACTCTAAAAAAACCGAATTTTCAGCCCCATTGACTTGCATGGGGGTTCGGGTTCAGGTTCGGACCCGAACAAATGGGAAGTTCGGGTTCGGGCCCGAACCGAACTAGGGGGGTGTTCGGCTCATCCCTAGTATTTAGATTAGTCTTGAAAAATAAAACAACACGTATTTTACCATGTTCTGAAAATTCCTCGGGGGGGGGGAAGGGAAAGGGGGGTTGAATACTTTTATCAGTATACCTAAATTTCAAAAATCGAAGATGTTACGGTACGGGTGTGAAATTTGGTATTTACAATCTTCGTGAAAAAAACCAAACATGTTTTTTGCCATTTTTTATCATTATACCTATATCTCAAAAGTCAAAGATGTTACAGATGTGAAATTTGGTATTTACAATCTTCTTAAAAAATAAAAACAGGTGTTTTACCATTTTCCAAAAATCCCAAGTGGGGGGGGTGAAAAAAAGGGGGGGCTGAATACTTTTAATCAGGATACCTATATCTCAAAAACAGAAGATGTTACATACGTGAAAACTGGTATTTAGATTCGTCTTGAGACACAAAAAAACCACCTATTTTACCACTTTCCAAAAATTCAGTGGGAAGGGGCAAAAAGGGGGTGTTGAATACTTTTACCTGTATACCTATATTTAAAAAACCAAAGATGTTACAGGTGTGAAATTTGGGACTTACAATCTTCGTGAAAAAATCCAAACATGTGTTTGCCATTTTCCACAAATCCAAAAAGGGGGGGGGGGTGTCGAGGGAAAGGGGTCTGAATACTTTTATCAGTATATCTATAGTTCAAAAACCAAGATGTTACAGGTGTGAAGTTTGGTAATTACAATCTTTTCAAAATAAAGAAAAACGTGTTTTACCATTTTCCAAAAATCCAAGTTGGGGGGGGGGGTAAAAAAAAGGGGGTGAATACTTTTAAACAGGATACCTACGTGTCAAAAACAGAAGATGTTACAGACGTGAAAATTGGTATTTAGATTTGTCTTGAGAAACAAAAAAAAAAACCACCTATTTTACCATTTTCCAAAAATCCAGTGGGATGGGGAAAAAAGGGGGGTTGAATACTTTTATCAGTATACATATATTTCAAAAACCAAAGATGTTACAGGTGTGAAATCTGGCACTTACAATCTTATTGAAAAATAAAAATACACATGTTTTACCATTTTCCAAGAATCCCACGTGGTGGGTGAAAAAAGGGGGTGAATAGTTTTCAACAGGATACCTATATCTCAAAAACAGAAGATGTTACAGACGTGAAAATTGGTATTTAGATTCGTCTTGAAAAATAAAACAACACGTATTTTACCATTTTCCAAAAATCCAGTGGGGGGGGGCAAAAAGGGGATGATTACCTTTATCACTATAGCTATATTTCAAAAACAGGTGTGAAATTCGATATTTACAATCTTCGTGCAAAAAAAAACATGTTTTACCATTTTCCGAAAATCCAGTTAAGGGGGTGGGGGAAAGGGATGTGAATACTTTTATCAGTATACCTATATTTCAAAAAACAAAGATGTTACGGGTGTGAAATTTGGCACTTACTGTTCTTGAAAAATAAAAAAAAAACACGTTTTACAATTTTCCAAAAATCCCAAGTGGGGGGGAAAGGGGGGGTTCTTCCAAAAAAACCTCAAGTTTCTTTTAAAAAATCTATTTTAACAAATCCTAAAATCCACGCGAGCGACGCCGCGGGCAAAAGCTAGTACTTTATAAATGAATAATATCAGCCTACCCTTTTCAGGCTGTTTGATGGGTCACACCTGTGATTCACAAACTGCTCTTTGAAAGCTTGATGTGACCAGTGATTTCGGCTGCTGGAATAATGTCCCCACCTCTCTTTTATCCCAACCCCAGGGGCCCAGAACACAAATCCCAACATGCCCAGCTGCTGCAGCACACGCGCTGATATACATCATTTCCCTGCGCTGTTAACTGGAGGGAGGGAAGCTGATCAAAAGGCCTCCCATGTATATTTCATGCCCTGCGTCCTGACACACATTTCTTTGTATTCCTGTGTTTCTCAGAGGTTTTTCACACAGGCCTAAAACCTGAAAGTCCCAGATCATATCAAGACACGAGGTGATTTTATGTATGAGACGCGATAAAACAGATTCTAAAAACCTTCACTAAAACCAAACAATTTCAGCTTTAATGGTATAAAGTCACCCGAGCAGCGCCCTGTAACAATGGAACAATAAAGTTTGTTTGTTCAAACATAATTTCCTGTGAGGGAAGAGGGAGGAGCTTAATCACTTTCCTGGACAGTGGATATAGAGCAGCACAGGATGGAGCCAGGCAGACACATTCCTGTCACACACAGGGTGAGAACCTTCCTGCAGCAACCCGACCCCTCCCTGACACAAATCACACAGATATAACCGACCCCTCCCTGACACAAATCACACAGATATAACCCGACCCCTCCCTGACACAAATCACACAGATATAACCCAGACCATCCCTGACACAAATCACACAGATATAACCCGACCCCTCCCCGACACAAATCACAGATATAACCCGACCCCTCCCCGACACAAATCACACAGATATAACCCGACCCCTCCCTGACACAAATCACACAGATATAACCCGACCCCTCCCTGACACAAATCACACAGATATAACCCGACCCCTCCCCGACACAAATCACATGGATATAACCCGACCCCTCCCTGACACAAATCACACAGATATAACCCGACCCCTCCCTGACACAAATCACACAGATATAACCCGACCCCTCCCTGACACAAATCACACAGAATATAACCCGACCCCTCCCCGACACAAATCACACAGATATAACCGACCCCTCCCTGACACAAATCACACAGATATAACCCGACCCCTCCCCGACACAAATCACATGGATATAACCCGACCCTCTCCTGACACAAATCACACAGATATAACCCGACCCCTCCCTGACACAAATCACACAGATATAACCCGGCCCCTCCCTGACACAAATCACACAGATATAACCGAACCCCTCCCTGACACAAATCACAGATATAACCCGACCCCTCCCCGACACAAATCACACAGATATAACCCGGCCCCTCCCTGACACAAATCACACAGATATAACCCGACCCCTCCCTGACACAAATCACACAGATATAACCCGGCCCCTCCCCGACACAACAACCAACAGATATAACCCGACCCCTCCCCGACACAAATCACACAGATATAACCCGACCCCTCCCTGACACAAATCACACAGATATAACCCGACCCCTCCCCGACACAAATCACACAGATATAACCCCTCCCCGACACAAATCACACACTTATAACCCCTCCCCGACACAAATCACACGGATATAACCCGACCCCTCCCTGACACAAATTCACAGATATAACTCGACCCCTCCCCGACACAAATCACACAGATATAACCCGGACCCTCCCCGACACAAATCACACTGATATAACCCGGACCCTCCCTGACACAAATCACACAGATATAACCCGACCCCTCAATGACACAAATAGCACAGATATAACCCGGCCCCTCCCTGACACAAATCACACAGATATAACCCCTCCCCGACACAAATCACACACTTATAACCCCTCCCCGACACAAATCACACAGATATAACCCGACCCCTCCCTGACACAAATCACACGGATATAACCCGACCCCTCCCTGACACAAATCACACAGATATAACCCGACCCCTCAATGACACAAATAGCACAGATATAACCTGGCCCCTCCCTGACACAAATCACACAGATATAACCGACCCCTCCCTGACACTAATCACACAGATATAACCCGACCCCTCCCTGACACAAATTCACAGATATAACCAGACCATCCCTGACACAAATCACACAGATATAACCGACCCCTCCCTGACACAAATCACACAGATATAACCCGACCCCTCCCTGACACTAATCACACAGATATAACCCGACCCCTCCCTGACACAAATCACACAGATCTAACCCGACCCCTCCCTGACACAAATCACACAGATATAACCCGACCCCTCCCTGACACAAATCAAACAGATATAACCGACCCCTCCCTGACACACAATTCACAGATATAACCCAGACCATCCCTGACACAAATCACACAGATATAACCGACCCCTCCCTGACACAAATCACAGATATAACCCGACCCCTCCCTGACACTAATCACACAGATATAACCCGACCCCTCCCTGACACAAATCACAGAATATATACCCGACCCCTCCCTGACACAAATCAAACAGATATAACCCGACCCCTCCCTGACACAAATCACAGATATAACCCAGACCATCCCTGAACACAAATCACACAGATATAACCCGACCCCTCCTAACACAAATCACACAGATATAACCCGGACCCTCCCTGACACAAATCACACAGATATAACCCGGCCTCCCCGATACAAATCACACAGATATAACCGACCCCTCCCTGACACAAATCACACAGATATAACCCGACCCCTCCCTGACACAAATCACACAGATATAACCGGACCCTCCCTGACACAAATCACAGAGATATAACCCGGCCTCTCCCTGACACAAATCAGAGATATACCCGGCCCCCCCTGACACAAATCACACAGATATAACCGACCCCTCCCTGACAAATCACACAGATATAACCCGACCCTCTCCTGACACAAATCACACAGATATAACCCGACCCCTCCCTGACACAAATTCACAGATATAACCCGCCCCTCCCTGACACAAATCACACAAATATAACCCGACCCCTCCCTGACACAAATCACACGGATATAACCCGACCCCTCCCTGACACAAAATCACAACAGATAACCCGACCCCTCAATGACACAAATAGCACAGATATAACCTGGCCCCTCCCTGACACACAATCACACAGAATATAACCGACCCCTCCCTGACACTAATCACACAGATATAACCCGACCCCTCCCTGACACAAATTCACAGATATAACCCAGACCATCCCTGACACAAATCACACAGATATAACCGACCCCTCCCTGACACAAATCACACAGATATAACCCGACCCCTCCCTGACACTAATCACACAGATATAACCCGACCCCTCCCTGACACAAATCACACAGATCTAACCCGACCCCTCCCTGACACAAATCACACAGATATAACCGACCCCTCCCTGACACAAATCAAACAGATATAACCCGACCCCTCCCTGACACAAATTCACAGATATAACCCAGACCATCCCTGACACAAATCACACAGATATAACCGACCCCTCCCTGACACAAATCACAGATATAACCCGACCCCTCCCTGACACTAATCACACAGATATAACCCGACCCCTCCCTGACACAAATCACACAGATATAACCCGACCCCTCCCTGACACAAATCAAACAGATATAACCCGACCCCTCCCTGACACAAATTCACAGATATAACCCAGACCATCCCTGACACAAATCACACAGATATAACCCGACCCCTCCCTAACACAAATCACACAGATATAACCCGGACCCTCCCTGACACAAATCACACAGATATAACCCGGCCCCTCCCTGATACAAATCACACAGATATAACCGACCCCTCCCTGACACAAATCACACAGATATAACCCGACCCCTCCCTGACACAAATCACACAGATATAACCCGGACCCTCCCTGACACAAATCACAGAGATATAACCCGGCCTCTCCCTGACACAAATCAGAGATATAACCCGGCCCCTCCCTGACACAAATCACACAGATATAACCGACCCCTCCCTGACACAAATCACACAGATATAACCCGACCCCTCCCTGACACAAATCACACAGATATAACCCGACCCCTCCCTGACACAAATTCACAGATATAACCCGGCCCCTCCCTGACACAAATCACACAAATATAACCCGACCCCTCCCTGACACAAATCACACAGATACAGTTGTGTTCAAAATTATTCAACCCCCAATGCTGTAAAGGGTTTTAGGGAATTTAGTGACATTTGTAATTGTATTCAGAATGAAATCCTACAAGGACTTTTTAAAGAACCATATGCAACTAAAATGACATCAATTGGTTTTGTAATACAGTAGTAAGGCTGGGTTCAGACCAGCGCACTTTTATCGCACGTTCTGGCGCACTTAATCACGGGCGCACTAGCAGCAAATGACGGGCAATGATGGCCAATATACGAAGTACGGTCGCACGAAAGTCCGGCCGCGCAACGCAAGTGGAAAACGAACGCATTTTTTCGAGCACGCCGAACCGCTAGTACGGACGTACAGAGTGCGCAGCTGCGGCATAGCGGCGTGTTTGCGTGATTAGGAGACGTCAGACGCTGCACATGTGCGGCCTATATAACGTCCAGACGAAAAAAGTGTCCTGTGGTGGCTGTTGTGGTACCTGGCAATTGCAGAAGATGGCTGGTCTGGATATTGATGTGGAGCGTCTGATAGCGGCAGTGGCGGAGCATCCCGAGATTTGGGACACGGCTTGTGACCTGTACAAGGACAAACTGAGAAAGGCCAGCGCATGGGCTGCAGTCTCGAGGGAGGTGTACCTGGACTATGATACGTGGTCTGACAGAGAGCAGAAGCTACAGAGTGAGTACATGATTATTTAATTCATAATCACATGTAAATTGCATGTACAATAAAAGTAAAGGCAAACATAATAAGTGCCGTCACATGTTAAATGCTCCCCAGCTGCCAGGGCACCTGCCCTGCATCGCTAGTAAAATAATTAGACAGAGCATCGCGAAACTTGTTGCTGTGTCTATTCACAGCTATTATGTCATGGTTTGCATATTCATCCAGACCCGTAACTGTGAGAGTATCAGCGAAATTAAAACCATCCCTCGCACGAACATAATTATGTAGGATGCAACAGCATTTCACTATATCCACACAGAAGTCCACATTTACATCAAGCGGTCTATGAAAAATCCTCCACTTGTTGGTCAGTATGCCAAAGCTACACTCCACATACCGTCTCGCCCGCGACAGCCTGTAATTAAACACCCGCTTCCTCACAGTCAGGTGTGTCCCTGAGTAGGGCCGTAGGAGATGTGTAGATAGGCCGAATGCTTCGTCACCCACAAAGGCATAGGGGACTACCACGTCACTGCCAGGCAATGGTGCGGGTCTGGGTATGTGCAGGGTCCCACTCTCGAGCTCATCCCACAGTGTAGAGAGTTCCTGAACAGTGTGGAGTCAGAGTCTTTGCCGTATGATCCGACATCCACATACACAAAATTATAGTTGGCATCTGCCACCGCCAGTAGGCCAATGGAAAATAAATGTTTATATTTTTGATACAGTGAGCCACTGTGCAGTGGCTTCACTATGCGGACATGTTTGCCATCCACGGCTCCAAGGCAATTGGGGAAGTTGGCTCTCCCCAAAATCCTGCTGCAATTGCTACCCATGCCTCGTCCGTGGGTGTTGGTAAACATTGCTTCTTCATGGTTTCCCATATTGTTTGGCACACCTTGCGGACGATCTCACCAGCTGTTGCTCTGCCAATGCGGAAGTTGTAATGCAGATCCTTCAAACTGCATCCACTAGCAAGATACCTGGGAAATATGAATTAAATCTGTGTTATGATCACATCATATGAACCGACCCTAATGTCACTCTCATTATGTTTTGCAGCACATGAAATTAGCAACAAGTGGCGCACTATCAGGGACAACTACACCCGGGTCCTGAAAAAGGAAGCGGCAGCTGCGCGCTCTGGAGCTGGGGCAAGGAGGAAGGTGCACAGCTATCTTTACGCCGAACAATTGTCGTTCCTCAGGAGGTCCCAGGAGCCAAGGCCAACTGCGAGCAGCATTGACCAGCCATCCACCTCTGGGTCACAGGAGCAACACCTGCCGGCAGGGGGTTCTGCCAGCTGGCAGGAGGAGGTTGACCAGGGTGGCACGGACTCGCAGGTGGAGGGGGAGGTGGAGACCGGACCGGTGCCAGCTGCAGCACCGAGAGACAGCACCAGACCGGCTCACAACAGGAGGAGGGGACCGCCTAGCGACTTCGAGCAGGCCATGGTCAGGTTCATGGGGTCGCACAATCCACAACCTCCATGCTGCACCATCACTGACAGTGAGGACATGTCCTTTGTCCATTCCTGTCAATCCCTGCTGGACCAGATGACCCCGGCGCAGAAGGTGGAGTACCGCCGCAGATCCCTGGACCTCATCCATGAGATCCTGTCCCGTCCAGAACAGGCTGCGGTCTACTATGGTGCGGTGCCACAACGCCACCATGCCACTGCCAGCCACAGCCAGGCGCCACCCACCCATGTCCCATGTTGCTGGGCCTCCCCCAGAGTCTGGGTACCGCCGCGGATCCACACATGGTCCTCATGAGCCAGATGCTCCTCTGTACCAGCATTTGTGAGGTGTCTTGTATGTTTTTGGTTGACATGCTGTTCTTGTTGTCACTGTTATGTTTTGTCCTTCATGTTATTTTCTTTTGTATATATGTTACAAATATGTTATTCATTTATTTTCTTGTTTATTACAATATATTTCTATTTACATACATTCTTGTCAGTGTCAGAGGTTTTTTTGGACGTGTCTTGGAATGTGATGCCTGCGTGTGGGTGGGTATGAATGTGCTTGCGTACATGTCACTACAGACCGACAATAGGGGCTCTGCACACCGAGCACATGTCTGCTAGACTTGTGCACCGATTTTTTTTCTTCGGGTCGATTCTGTTCGATTTTTCGGATTTTTAAACTTTTCGATTCGACTCGTTTCTACCTATCGCTGTTTCGGTTCGGCTCGACTCGTTTTCCGGGTACTTTTTTCTCGGAATTTCGACCATGTTTCGTATTTGCGTGTCACTTAGCTCGTTTTATGTATCGACTTTTCGTAAGTTCGGAAATTTTCGTTTCTTCGGAACGTCTGTTCTCCTCGTTTCAAAGCAATAAATTTCGATTTGACACTTTTCAAGTCCATTCGAAAATTCCGTAAATATTTCGGGTCGGCTCGGAAAACTTTTCGGATCTGACGTTTTCGGATCTCAAATTTTTCGGAAATTCGGCCGCATCCGAAAACACGAATCGGGAAATTTCGTGAAAATTCCGAAATTCCGAAACCTGAAACGCACATCCCTAATGTCTGCTGACTGCCAGCGAAGTCATGCATACAGGTGTTTGGAAGTACTTACCGCAAAGTGATGACCAGCATCTCCTCCGGTGGTATGGCATCCCTCATGATGGTGTCCCTCTTGGTCAGCGGCTCCCGTAACTGTGACAACAGTTCATCGAATGAGGGGATGGACATCCGCATGTAGTTGAAAAACTTCACGGGGTCCCTCTCTCGCAGTGGCCTGTACAGCGTCACAAAGTGGCCATGAGTGTGTCTGGCAGCGTTGATGGGATGAACCCATGTTCGCCGTTGTCTTTTGTGCTGGAGGTACAGGTAGCCCGTTGCAGCAAACAGAAACACTTGCAGTGCATCCATCTTGGTGGAACGCCACCATCCACGAAATGGCTTTTTATACCCCTTCACCTTAATTTTTGATTCACCTATTGATTTGGTAAATTAGATTACGCGTTTAATTGCAGATCCGTAAAAAATCACGCTCGAAAATGCGCATCGTATGACCGTTTTCGCGCACTCCGTGAAAAAATACGTCAATTCGTTCGGACGCACTTTTTTACGTTCGCGTGTAAAAATGCTTTCGTTTGACCCTAGCCTAAATGTTTCTTTTGTGAATTCTTCATTGACACAATTATTCAACCCCTTAAAGACTACCACTCTGAAGAACAGAGGTTCATTCAAGTGTTTTCAATCAGGTATTGAAAACACCTGTGGATGTCACGGAGCAGCAATAAAGCATAATAAGCACCAATTAGGCAGCTTTAAAATGACTGTGATACTCAGCTCCTTCTAGACATTTACTGGTGTGGTTACAAACATGGTGAAGTCAAGAGAATGGTCCAGGAAGACAAGAGAAGAGGTGATTACTCTTCACAGGAAGGGCAATGGCTATAAGAAGATTGCAAAGATGTTAAACATACCAAGAGAGACCATAGGAAGCATCATTCGCAAATTCAAGGCAAAGGGCACTGTTGAAACGCTACCTAGTCGTGGCAGAAAGAAGATTCTGACTTTGACTGCTGTGCGCTACCTGAAGCGTAGAGTGGAGAAAAGTCCCCGTGTGACTGCTGAGGAACTGAGAAAAGATTTGTCAGATGTGGGTACTGAAGTTTCAGCTCAGACAATATGGCGCACACTGCGTAATGAAGGCCTCCATGCCAGAACTCCAGGCGCACCCCCTTGCTGTCTCCAAAGAATAAGAAGAGTCGACTGCAGTATGCCAAAAGTCATGTGGACAAACCACAGAAGTTTTGGGATAGTGTTCTGTGGACTGATGAAACAAAATTAGAACTGTTTGGGCCCATGGATCAACGCTATGTTTGGAGGAGGAAGAACAAGGCCTATGAAGAAAAGAACACCTTGCCTACTGTGAAGCATGGCGGGGGGTCAATCATGCTTTGGGGCTGTTTTGCTTCTGCAGGTACAGGGAAGCTTCAGCGTGTGCAAGGTACCATGAATTCTCTTCAGTACCAGGAGATATTGGATGACAATGTGATGCAGTCCGTCACAAACCTGAGGCTTGGGAGACGTTGGACCTTTCAACAGGACAATGATCCCAAGCATACCTCCAAGTCCACTAGAGCATGGTTGCAGATTAAAGGCTGGAACATTTTGGAGTGGCCATCGCAGTCACCTGACTTAAATCCGATTGAGAACCTCTGGTGGGACTTAAAGAAAGCAGTTGCAGTGCGCAAGCCTAAGAATGTGACTGAACTGGAGGCTTTTGCCCATGACGAATGGGCGAAGATACCCGTATATCGCTGCAAGACACTTGTGTCAAGCTATGCTTCACGTTTAAAAGCTGTTATAACTGTAAAAGGATGTTGTACTAAGTACTAAGATTGAATGTCACTTGGGGGTTGAATAAAACTGATAATGATGTGAGCACAGAAAAGACATTTGTGGTTATTTCATTATAAATGTTATGTTATATTTGTATGACCTACACGTGCCTCTTTGATTTAATTGTAAGCAAGATGACTGAATGATCAAAATCTATGTCACACTGGCCAAAACACTCAATTTCAGTGGGGGTTGAATAATTTTAAACACAACTGTAACTCATTCTGCCACTTTGTGCTACAATGTAACTACATGACCCACCATTGTGACATGTTAAAAGAACACAAACTGGCCGTCGCTGGAATCCAGACGCACCCTTCACCTTTCCAACCTGGTGTTTAAGAGCTTTTCTGGGAAGCTACCACCCTACCTGAATAGGCGGCTTCCCCCAGCAGCTCCCTCATCCTATAACCTCCGATCCAGGACCAGCACCTTACTGGTAGGGATGAGCCGAAGACTCCCCGAGTTCGGTTCGAGCCCGAACCCGAACTTCCCATTTGTTCGGGACCGAACCCGAACTCCCATGCAAGTCAATAGGGCTGAAAATTCGTTTTTTTAGAGTGCCCTCCAAGAGGGCATATATGCTACATATTTGCCATAAAAGGTGTATGGGGGTCCGGGTAGTGCCCTGGGGGACAGGAAACAAGGACAAAAAGTTTAAAAAAAAACGTTTTTAAAGGGACAGTGAGTTTTCCATGAAATAAGGGTTAAAAATGAAAAATTCCTTCAAATATCGTGCCTAGGAGGTCCCCATAACCTCCCCGTGAAGTGGCGGATTTCTAGGATGAATAGAAATATGTAAAAACCAAAAAAATGACATTTCAAATGATGGTAAATGCTTTTCCTTTAATCTATCCATAAACAACTGCTTGGGGCGGCAGTCTGTATGAAAAGAGGAGACATTTTCGGACATGCAGAAAAAGTTTACTGATTTTTTGGCTGTGAAAAGCAGGAGAATGGAAACTTCTAGACCAAAAAGCCGATTTGGAAAGTGAGATAAATGGGAGAATTTTTCTGGTTCGGCTATTTTGACCTAGAATTTTCCATTCTCCAGTCATTCTCCTGAGTTTCACCTTTCTCTGAATAACCCTGTCAGGGTTATTCAGAGAGCAGTGAAGAGCAGGAGAATGACTGGAGAATGGAAAATTCTAGGTCAAAATAGCCAAACCAGAAACATTCTCCCATTTAGGCTAGGGTCAGACTAGCGAATTTTTAACGTGCGTTTAGGCGCACTTTATCACGGCCGCACTAGCAGCAAATGACGGGCAATGACGGCCAATATACGAAGTACGGTCGCACGAAAGTCCGGCTGCGCAACGCAAGTGGAAAATGAACGCATTTTTTCGATAACGAAGAACCGCTAGTACGGACGTACAGAGTGCGCTGCATCCACTAGCGGCGTGTGTGCGTGATTTGGAGACGTCAGACCCTGCTCATGTCCGGCCAACATAACGTCCAGACACCCAAAGTTTCCTGGTTTGGATCCGTAAAAAATCACACACAAAAATGCGCATCGTATGACCGTTTTCGTGCAATCCGTGAAAAAATACGGCAATGCGTTTGGACGCACTTTTTGACGGTCGCTGCGAAAAATGCGTTAGTCTGACCCTAGCCTTATCTCACTTTCCAAATCGGCTATTTGGTCCAGATTGTTCTCTTTTCCTGCCATTCTCCTGGTTTTCACCTTTCTCTGAACAACCCTGAGAGAGAGGTGAAAGCCAGGAGAACTGGCAAGAGAAGAGAACAATCTAGACCAAATAGCCGATTTGGAAAGTGAGATAAATGGGAGAATTTTTCTGGTTTGGCTATTTTGACTTAGAATTTTAACTTCTCCAGTTATTCTCTTGCTTTTCACCGCTCTCTGAATAACCCTGTGAATGTTTAATCCCGAGGTGAAAAATAACATTGCTTTTGATTTTTTTCAAACACCAGTTAAATGCAGCATATTAGGATGTTTTAGGGAAATTAATTCTCAAATCTCAATCAGAAGCAGACACCACCCCACCCTCAGTATATTGTACAATGTATCAAATTGATTACCAGACTAAAAACACCTGGTGTTATGCCCGTTTGTGAACAGAGGTCATTAAGGCTAGGGTCAGACGAACGCATTTTTATGTTGTCTGTGAAAAAGTGCGTTCGAACGAATGGACGTTTTTCACAGAAATACGTGATAGCGGTCATACGATGCGCATTTTCGTCCGTGATTTTGTACGGATCATCAATAAAACACATTTGTGTCTGGACGTTATGTTGGCCGGACATTAGCAGCGTCTGACGTCTCCTAATCACGCACAGACGCTGCTAGCGGACACAGCGCACTCTGTACGTCAGTACCTGCGGTTTCACGTTCTCGAAAAAATGCGTTCATTTTCCACTTGCGTTGCGCAGCCGGACTTTTGTGCGACCGTACTTCGTATATTGGCCGTCATTGCCCGGCATTTGCTGCTAGTGCGGCCGTGATTATGTGCGGCTGCACGCGCGTTCGCACTGCCTCAGTCTGACCCTAGCCTTAGAGTTGATAATCTTTCCACGTACACATTAGTTTTTAATTCAATATCTAATAAACCGTTGCTTATAATATTCTGCAGTAAAGAGTCTCTTTATTTCTAGATTTTTTTAGTATTTTCTTAAGCATTTTCTATACTTTTTTCAAAATTTCTTTTTTTTTTCAAACCCGAACCGATTACGCCCAAAAAGTTCGAAATTCGCGAGCTTTCGAACTGCCAAAGTTCGGGTCGAACTCCGAACCGTCCGAACTCGAACAGCTCATCCCTACTTACTGGCAATACCACAATACAAAATGACAGTGGCTCGATCCTCATTTTCCTACAGAGCACCACAATTATGGAATAACCTCCCAGACACCATCAAATCTAACCCCAGTCTAAAGTCCCTTAAGATCTCCCTATTAACATACCTCAATAAGGAATGCACCTGTAAACATGTAACATAATGACTATATACAGAATGCACCTGTAAACATGTAACATAATGACTATATACAGAATGCACCTGTAAACATGTAACATAGTGACTATATACAGAATGCACCTGTAAACATGTAACATAGTGACTATATACAGAATGCACCTGTAAACATGTAACATAGTGACTATATACAGAATACGCCTGTAAACATGTAACATAGTGACTATATACAGAATGCACCTGTAAACATGTAACATAGTGACTATATACAGAATGCACCTGTAAACATGTAACACGGTGACTATATACAGAATGCACCTGTAAACATGTAACATAGTGACTATATACAGAATGCGCCTGTAAACATGTAACAGTGACTATATACAGAATGCTCCTGTAAACATGTAACATAGTGACTATATACAGAATGCACCTGTAAACATGTAACACAGTGACTATATACAGAATGCGCCTGTAAACATGTAACAGTGACTATATACAGAATGCGCCTGTAAACATGTAACACAGTGACTATATACAGAATGCACCTGTAAACATGTAACATAGTGACTATATACAGAATGCGCCTGTAAACATGTAACATAATGACTATATACAGAATGCACCTGTAAACATGTAACACAGTGACTATATACAGAATGCACCTGTAAACATGTAACACAGTGACTATATACAGAATGCACCTGTAAACATGTAACATAATGACTATATACAGAATGCACCTGTAAACATGTAACACAGTGACTATATACAGAATGCTCCTGTAAACATGTAACATAGTGACTATATACAGAATGCACCTGTAAACATGTAACACGGTGACTATATACAGAATGCACCTGTAAACATGTAACATAGTGACTATATACAGAATGCGCCTGTAAACATGTAACAGTGACTATATACAGAATGCTCCCGTAAACATGTAACATAGTGACTATATACAGAATGCGCCTGTAAACATGTAACACAGTGACTATATACAGAATGCACCTGTAAACATGTAACATAGTGACTATATACAGAATGCACCTGTAAACATGTAACACAGTGACTATATACAGAATGCGCCTGTAAACATGTAACATAGTGACTATATACAGAATGCACCTGTAAACATGTAACACAGTGACTATATACAGAATGCACCTCTAAACATGTAACATAGTGACTATATACAGAATGCACCTGTAAACATGTAACAGTGACTATATACAGAATGCACCTGTAAACATGTAACACAGTGACTATATACAGAATGCCCCTGTAAACATGTAACATAGTGACTATATTACAGAATGCACCTGTAAACATGTAACATAGTGACTATATACAGAATGCGCTGTAAACATGTAACATAGTGACTATATACAGAATGCACCTGTAAACATGTAACACAGTGACTATATACAGAATGCGCCTGTAAACATGTAACACAGTGACTATATACAGAATGCACCTGTAAACATGTAACATAGTGACTATATACAGAATGCACCTGTAAACATGTAACATAGTGACTATATACAGAATGCGCCTGTAAACATGTAACACAGTGACTATACAGAATGCACCTGTAAACATGTAACACAGTGACTATATACAGAATGCGCCTGTAAACATGTAACACAGTGACTATATACAGAATGCACCTGTAAACATGTAACATAGTGACTATATACAGAATGCACCTGTAAACATGTAACATAGTGACTATATACAGAATGCACCTGTAAACATGTAACATAATGACTTTATTTCCTACATATTTATTTTTCTGTTAATCTGTATATTTGTTTTTGTGTTAATATTTTGCATTTTACTATTTTGTATTTCTGTAACAATTCAATGTTCTTGAACCCAGGACATACTTGAAAACGAGAGAAATCTCAATGTATCCGTCCTGGTAAAATCCTTTATAAATAAAAATAAATAATAAATAAATAATTCTGTGGCGTTGTGTGATCATAGAGACAAACATTATAGTAAGCAAATATATTTTTTATGTGGAGAACAATAGGAAAAGGGGACTCTGTTCAAGAGCTTACAATCTAAGAGGAGTGGGGAGGACTCTTACAGAAACCGTATGTTGTATACGGTCATTCTTTTGAGCTCTGATGATCATGGTGTTATGGACATCCACATACATAGACATCTCTATCTTATTACCTGCGCTTCACTGCCTGGCCACTGGGTGTCACTGCTGTCTATCATCTTTCACCCAATTTCCCCAAATACCTGTGTTTTTATTAAATAATGCCAGTGGTCAGGCGGGATAATGCGGCGAACGTGGTGGATTGTTTGAGGCTCCTCCGGGCGCCGTGCATTGTGAAGCTGACGGCCTGTGATTTATTAGCATGTAGCGCTGTCTGTTTCCATAGAGTAAATATGTATTATTCTCAGCATTTCCATAAAATAACGCGCTTCGCTCAGTGAAGGAGAGAAAATGAGTCTTTCGCAGGTGCGATATGCAGATTTCCAGCGCTCGCAGCATCCAGATCGCTTTGACAGAGGAAAGCTAAACTCTTTCAGGTACCCAACCCGGCCAAGGAAAGCATCCCCTGATTTCATCCCTCGGGAGGTGAAAGGTCAGAGTTTGGGAAAGTGGACAGATTTTTGGAGACATCCAGTGGGGCCGGCTCGGTTTGTGTAATTGTTCTCGCACCATTATTATCAAAGGAAACAAAATCACAAAGCTGTACGGTAACAGGAGCCGCGCCAAATCCGGCCTGCAGCGACGGCAAAGCATAGGACACCGAGGGGTTAACAAAGTACCATACTGTAAAATCATCACCGCCGCACTGAAAACATCTTATTGACTGGATATCAAGAGTATGTCAATTTATGTGTAAATCACCAACATACACCACAGCGCTGTACATCAAGAAATATGCAGATTTTCACCTATAATTTGCAGTTCCCCATAATTCCCTGTTTAGCAGATAAACCCCAGGGATGTCACGAGCAGCCGAAAGATACAGCTTTATTACGACTTCTCGTTTTTTTTTCCGAGCACTTAAAGTAGGAAATGATGGAGTTTTATGATATTTTTTGCGCTAATTACCCCGAGTTAAATTCCTCGCTAGGCATTAAGTGAACGGCAGCGCGACGCGGCACATTTGTCATTTCTTGCATTTTATAAGGCGTTTTATTGCAGCGTCTCAGCTCTCCGCGTGCGATACGATGTGTGCGCGACGCGTCCAAGCAGCGACCGGTGTCTGAGTTAAACATAAAAAAATATAAAAGTAACCGTGTGGCTTTTCTTTCACAGACCCAGATCTTCAGTATACGCGGCCGCTGTACGAGGTGCCTGTCCTGTTTGTGCGCTCTAAAGGCCCCACAGAGGAGGTGCAAGGTCTCATCGTGGCCGGACTCTGCTGGAGGTAACACAGTGGCAAGTGGCAAATGAAATAGGGTCACCGGGTCGGCCATGTTTTCCTGTACTCATATAATTTATTCATGCTGATGGGCAGTGCATTAAAAATCCCCCCTTCCTCCCTGCAGCATGTATAATCCATACACTGCCGGTAAGAAATCACAAAGGAATCCCAGGTGACCTGCCTTGATTTCCTTCCTGCCGCATATGAATTATACATGTTGCAGGGCAGCACTTTTCCCTCTGGTCCCCCTCTGCATGAAATAGTAATATGTGTCCAGGAAAACATGGCTGACCTTGTGCCCCTAACCTGAAACCATTCTGTAGCAGAAACCCTTTCATTGCTGTCGCAGTCACCCAGCGAGCCAGTAAGAATGCTCGAAACATATTGCGGTATATTGTGTGTTGGTGGCAGAGCCTCTGGTGTACACAGTGCTGGTTTATTGTCGTTGATGTCTTGAATCCTTCATACAGTAGATTCTCCTCCTGTACGTTTCACTAGTGGAGTTCTCAGACGCCGCCCCCCCCCGTGTGAGTTCGGGCCCCGGAGACGCAGCGAGGCGGTTTTCATGAAATGACTCTGTATTCTGAGTTATGATGAAGCCGTCATGCGCTCGAGCCAGGAAGAGACGCAACGTTTATTGTAATAACACAGATATCTGAAAGCCGTCATCTTTTCGCTCAGCGCATTCCGCTTTCTTTCCATCACTTTAGCCCAGAGCTTCCTCCCACCTGTCTTCTGGCGACTCTTCCATATTCTGCACATCTTCTCCCCGACACGCCGGGCTCACGGCTCCGAAACACAACGCACCCTCTCTCCACACAGAGACCCTGTCCTGAGCGCAATCCAGGGAAATGAATAGGTTTTAATGTGTATAATAAATCATCCCTCTCCTGTTCAGGGTAACTGCTGCAGCGCCTCTTCTTTTAATACATACAGTTGTGTTCAAAATGATTCAACCCCCACTGAAATTGAGTGTTTTGGCCAGTTTGACATTGATTTTGATCATTCAGTCATCTTGCTTACAATTAAATCAAAGAGGCACGTGTAGGTCAGACAAATATAACATAACATTTATAATGAAATAACCACAAATGTCTTTTCTGTGCTCACATCATTATCAGTTTTATTCAACCCCCAAGTGACATTCAATCTTAGTACTTAGTACAACATCCTTTTACAGTTATAACAGCTTTTAAACGTGAAGCATAGCTTGACACAAGTGTCTTGCAGCGATCTACGGGTATCTTCGCCCATTCGTCATGGGCAAAAGCCTCCAGTTCAGTCACATTCTTAGGCTTGCGCACTGCAACTGCTTTCTTTAAGTCCCACCAGAGGTTTTCAATGGATTTAAGTCAGGTGACTGCGATGGCCACTCCAAAATGTTCCAGCCTTTAATCTGCAACCATGCTCTAGTGGACTTGGAGGTATGCTTGGGATCATTGTCCTGTTGAAAGGTCCAACGTCTCCCAAGCCTCAGGTTTGTGACGGACAGCATCACATTGTCATCCAATATCTCCTGGTACTGAAGAGAATTCATGGTACCTTGCACACGCTGAAGCTTCCCTGTACCTGCAGAAGCAAAACAGCCCCAAAGCATGATTGACCCCCCGCCATGCTTCACAGTAGGCAAGGTGTTCTTTTCTTCATAGGCCTTGTTCTTCCTCCTCCAAACATAGCGTTGATCCATGGGCCCAAACAGTTCTAATTTTGTTTCATCAGTCCACAGAACACTATCAAAACTTCTGTGCTTTGTCCACATGACTTTTGGCATACTGCAGTCGACTCTTCTTATTCTTTGGAGACAGCAAGGGGGTGCGCCTGGGAGTTCTGGCATGGAGGCCTTCATTACGCAGTGTGCGCCGTATTGTCTGAGCTGAAACTTCAGTACCCACATCTGACAAATCTTTTCTCAGTTCCTCAGCAGTCACACGGGGACTTTTCTCCACTCTACGCTTCAAGTAGCGCACAGTAGTCGAAGTCAGCATCTTCTTTCTGCCACGACCAGGTAGCGTTTCAACAGTGCCCTTTGCCTTGAATTTGCGAATGATGCTTCCTATGGTCTCTCTTGGTATGTTTAACATCTTTACAATCTTCTTATAGCCATTGCCCTTCCTGTGAAGAGTAATCACCTCTTCTATTGTCTTCCTGGACCATTCTCTTGACTTCACCATGTTTGTAACCACACCAGTAAATGTCTAGAAGGAGCTGAGTATCACAGTCATTTTAAAGCTGCCTAATTGGTGCTTATTATGCTTTATTGCTGCTCCGTGACATCCACAGGTGTTTTCAATACCTGATTGAAAACACTTGAATGAACCTCTGTTCTTCAGAGTGATAGTCTTTAAGGGGTTGAATAATTGTGTCAATGAAGAATTCACAAAAGAAACATTTACTACTGTATTACAAAACCAATTGATGTCATTTTAGTTGCATATGGTTCTTTAAAAAGTCCTTGTAGGATTTCATTCTGAATACAATTACAAATGTCACTAAATTCCCTAAAACCCTTTACAGCATTGGGGGTTGAATAATTTTGAACACAACTGTATAACTCTGTGTATCTGCACCATCGTATCACTCCAGGCGCCGCTTTGCACGTCTGTGTCTTAACCCACGAATGAAAAGCTATAAATTATTAAAGAAAAGCCTTTACCTCGATCTCCCCAACACCCGTTAGGCCAAATCTGACACATTGGGGGGGGGGGGTTATCGACTAAGGGCTTGTGTTTGCCACCATTGCAAAAAACGGCTAAAATCATCAGTATTGAAGTGCCGAGAAACACCGGAAACAACGACAAAAGGAGAATTATAGTGCAGCGTTACAGCACACTGATATAGTGCAGCGATACAGCACACTGATATAGTGCAGAGTTACAGCACACTGATATAGTGCAGCGTTACAGCACACTGTTATAGTGCAGCGTTACAGCACACTGTTATAGTGCAGCGTTACAGCACACTGTTATAGTGCAGCGTTACAGCACACTGATATAGTGCAGCGTTACAGCACACTGTTATAGTGCAGCGTTACAGCACACTGTTATAGTGCAGAGTTACAGCACACTGTTATAGTGCAGCGTTACAGCACACTGTTATAGTGCAGAGTTACAGCACACTGTTATAGTGCAGCGTTACAGCACACTGTTATAGTGCAGCGTTACAGCACACTGATATAGTGCAGCGTTACAGCACACTGATATAGTGCAGCGTTACAGCACACTGATATAGTGCAGCGATACAGCACACTGTTATAGTGCAGCGATACAGCACACTGTTATAGTGCAGCGTTACAGCACACTGATATAGTGCAGCGATACAGCACACTGATATAGCGCAGCGTTACAGCACACTGTTATAGTGCAGAGTTACAGCACACTGTTATAGTGCAGCGTTACAGCACACTGATATAGTGCAGCGTTACAGCACACTGATATAGTGCAGCGATACAGCACACTGATATAGTGCAGCGTTACAGCACACTGTTATAGTGCAGCGTTACAGCACACTGTTATAGTGCAGAGTTACAGCACACTGTTATAGTGCAGCGTTACAGCACACTGTTATAGTGCAGCGTTACAGCACACTGATATAGTGCAGCGTTACAGCACACTGTTATAGTGCAGCGTTACACACACTGTTATAGTGCAGAGTTACAGCACACTGATATAGTGCAGCGTTACAGCACACTGATATAGTGCAGCGTTACAGCACACTGTTATAGTGCAGCGTTACAGCACACTGTTATAGTGCAGAGTTACAGCACACTGTTATAGTGCAGCGTTACAGCACACTGATATAGTGCAGCGTTACAGCACACTGTTATAGTGCAGCGTTACACACACTGTTATAGTGCAGAGTTACAGCACACTGTTATAGTGCAGAGTTACAGCACACTGTTATAGTGCAGCGTTACAGCACACTGTTATAGTGCAGCGTTACAGCACACTGATATAGTGCAGCGTTACAGCACACTGTTATAGTGCAGCGTTACAGCACACTGTTATAGTGCAGCGTTACAGCACACTGTTATAGTGCAGCGTTACAGCACACTGATATAGTGCAGCGTTACAGCACACTGTTATAGTGCAGCGTTACAGCACACTGTTATAGTGCAGAGTTACAGCACACTGTTATAGTGCAGCGTTACAGCACACTGTTATAGTGCAGCTTACAGCACACTGTTATAGTGCAGAGTTACAGCACACTGTTATAGTGCAGAGTTACAGCACACTGATATAGTGCAGCGTTACAGCACACTGTTATAGTGCAGCATTACAGGACACTGTTATAGTGCAGCATTACAGCACACTGTTATAGTGCAGCGTTACAGCACACTGTTTTAGTGCAGCGTTACAGCACACTGTTATAGTGCAGCGATACAGCACACTGTTATAGTGCAGCGTTACAGCACACTGTTATAGTGCAGCATTACAGCACACTGTTATAGTGCAGCGTTACAGCACACTGTTATAGTGCAGCGTTACAGCACACTGTTATAGTGCAGCGATACAGCACACTGTTATAGTGCAGCGTTACAGCACACTGTTATAGTGCTGCATTACAGCACACTGTTATAGTGCAGCGTTAAAGCACACTGTTATAGTGCAGCGTTACAGCACACTGTTATAGTGCAGCGTTACAGCACACTGTTATAGTGCAGCGTTACAGCACACTGATATAGTGCAGCGTTACAGCACTGTTATAGTGCAGCGTTAAAGCACACTGTTATAGTGCAGCGTTACACACACTGTTATAGTGGCAGCGTTACAGCACACTTTATAGTGCAGCGTTACAGCACACTGATATAGTTGCAGCGTTACAGCACACTGTTATAGTGCAGCGTTACAGCACACTGTTATAGTGCAGAGTTACAGCACACTGTCATAGTGCAGCGTTACAGCACACTGTTATAGTGCAGCGTTACAGCACACTGTTATAGTGCAGCGTTACAGCACACTGATATAGTGCAGCGTTACAGCACACTGATATAGTGCAGCGTTACAGCACACTGTTATAGTGGCAGCGTTACAGCACACTGATATAGTGCAGCGTTACAGCACACTGATATAGTGCAGCTTACAGCACACTGTTATAGTGCAGAGTTACAGCACACTGTTATAGTGCAGAGTTACAGCACACTGATATAGTGCAGCGTTACAGCACACTGTTATAGTGCAGCATTACAGGACACTGTTATAGTGCAGCATTACAGCACACTGTTATAGTGCAGCGTTACAGCACACTGTTTTAGTGCAGCGTTACAGCACACTGTTATAGTGCAGCGATACAGCACACTGTTATAGTGCAGCGTTACAGCACACTGTTATAGTGCAGCATTACAGCACACTGTTATAGTGCAGCGTTACAGCACACTGTTATAGTGCAGCGTTACAGCACACTGTTATAGTGCAGCGATACAGCACACTGTTATAGTGCAGCGTTACAGCACACTGTTATAGTGCTGCATTACAGCACACTGTTATAGTGCAGCGTTAAAGCACACTGTTATAGTGCAGCGTTACAGCACACTGTTATAGTGCAGCGTTACAGCACACTGTTATAGTGCAGCGTTACAGCACACTGATATAGTGCAGCGTTACAGCACACTGTTATAGTGCAGAGTTACAGCACACTGTTATAGTGCAGCGTTACAGCACACTGTTATAGTGCAGCGTTACAGCACACTGTTATAGTGCAGCGTTACAGCACACTGTTATAGTGCAGCGTTACAGCACACTGTTATAGTGCAGCGTTACAGCACACTGTTATAGTGCAGCGTTACAGCACACTGTTATAGTGCAGCGTTACAGCACACTGTTATAGTGCAGCGTTACAGCACACTGTTATAGTGCAGCGTTACAGCACACTGTTATAGTGCAGCGTTAGAGCACACTGTCAGAGTGCAGCGTTACAGCACACTGTTATAGTGCAGCGTTACAGCACACTGTTATAGTGCAGCGTTACAGCACACTGTTATAGTGCAGCGTTACAGCACACTGTTATAGTGCAGCGTTACAGCACACTGTTATAGTGCAGCGTTACAGCACACTGTTATAGTGCAGCGTTACAGCACACTGTTATAGTGCAGCGTTACAGCACACTGTTATAGTGCAGCGTTACAGCACACTGTTATAGTGCAGAGTTACAGCACACTGTCATAGTGCAGCGTTACAGCACACTGTTATAGTGCAGCGTTACAGCACACTGTTATAGTGCAGCGTTACAGCACACTGATATAGTGCAGCGTTACAGCACACTGATATAGTGCAGCGTTACAGCACACTGTTATAGTGCAGCGTTACAGCACACTGATATAGTGCAGCGTTACAGCACACTGATATAGTGCAGCGTTACAGCACACTGTCATAGTGCAGCGTTAGAGCACACTGTCATAGTGCAGCGTTACAGCACACTGTTATAGTGCAGCGTTACAGCACACTGTTATAGTGCAGCGTTACAGCACACTGTTATAGTGCAGCGTTACAGCACACTGTTATAGTGCAGCGTTACAGCACACTGTTATAGTGCAGCGTTACAGCACACTGATATAGTGCAGCGTTACAGCACACTGATATAGTGCAGCGTTACAGCACTCTGTTATAGTGCAGCGTTAGAGCACACTGTCATAGTGCAGCGTTACAGCACACTGTTATAGTGCAGCGTTACAGCACACTGTTATAGTGCAGCGTTACAGCACACTGTTATAGTGCAGTGTTACAGCACACTGTTATAGTGCAGCGTTACAGCACACTGTCATAGTGCAGCGTTACAGCATACTGTCATAGTGCAGCGTTATGGTGCAACGTTTCCGAATAAACAAAACTCCACATTTGGCTTGGAATCAATATTGCATTAAGGAACCCCCAATGAATGGCTGCCTGCGCGCATGGGGTAAGGAACCCCCAATGAATGGCTGCCTGCGTGCATGGGGTAAGGAACCCCCAATGAACGGCTGCCTGCGCGCATGGGGTAAGGAACCCCCAATGAATGGCTGCCTGCGCGCATGGGGTTAGGAACCCCCAATGAACGGCTGCCTGCACGCATGGGGTAAGGAACCCCCAATGAACGGCTGCCTGCGCGCATGGGGTAAGGAACCCCCAATGAATGGCTGCCTGCGCGCATGGGGTTAGGAACCCCCAATGAATGGCTGCCTGCGCGCATGGGGTTAGGAACCCCCAATGAACGGCTGCCTGCGCGCATGGGGTTAGGAACCCCCAATGAACGGCTGCCTGCGCGCATGGGGTTAGGAACCCCCAATGAACGGCTGCCTGCGCGCATGGGGTTAGGAACCCCCAATGAACGGCTGCCTGCACGCATGGTGTATGGAAGGTTTTAAGACTCACGCAAGGTTTTTAGTTCTTGTATCTCCTTATTTTTCACGGTGTGCCGGCTTGAAGCCGGTGATGCCATGTTATGTGTATGTTTCTTGGTTACAAAGTTGTGGAAAATCACTTCCATTGCCGCTTCCGCTCTCGCGGTGCAAATGGGCATTGATTCAGGATCATTGATTATATTTTTAGCACCACTTCGCATGTCCAGTACAAAGTACAGCAACCTTGTGACTGGTGCGTGGCGGTGACGGCTCGCCGTACAATACCGTGAGAAGCCGCAGCGACCTCGCACTGACGCGAGCCTCGTAGCTAGGCCTTCGTTCATTAGTTCAGATTACAGCAGAACAACCTGTGCATTAAAATTCCCCAATCTTCCCCCAAATTAGCAAATTATATGCTTGAGCAATGTCTGACCTCCTACACGTTTTATGTGCGGTTTTGACGTTTATTCGTTGAGAATTTTGATCTGGCCCCGAGGAGATTTGCATCTCAATTAACTTCAGTAATTGTTCGACTGGATTTTTTAACTTTCATTTTTTATGCTGAAATTTAGCCGTCTGGCCGCGCTGTGAGCTCCGCAGATAACCTCCCGTAGAGAACATTCTACTCTCTGCAATATATTGTATTTTATATATATTTTTTCTTTGCCAGAACCTCCTCCAGTAGCTGTGATCATTGTAGTTAATCTCCTTTCTGCATAAACTCAATAAATAATCATGTGGTGGAGGCGTTTACTCCTTATTTAAAATTACATTACAAACATTTCGCACATTCATGCGCGTTTATAAATTCATGAATTACTTGTTTGATTTAAGAATGAGTTCACTGGTTAGATACAAAACTTTACATTATTTTCCACAGCAATAAAACTCACAGTAATGTGCGCTGTGTATGAGCGTATCACAGAGCTCCACAGCAATAAAACTCACAGTAATGTGCGGTGTGTATGAGCGTTCACAGAGCTCCACAGCAATAAAACTCACAGTAATGTGCAGTGTGTATGAACATATCACAGATCTCCACAGCAATAAAACTCACAGTAATGTGCAGTGTGTATGAACATATCACAGAGCTGCACAGTAATAAAACTCACAGTAATGTGCAGTGTGTATGAGCGTATCACAGAGCTCCACAGCAATAAAACTCACAGTAATGTGCAGTGTGTATGAACGTATCACAGAGCTCCGCAACAGTAAAACTCACAGTAGTGTGCGGTGTGTATGAGCGTATCACAGAGCTCCACAGCAATAAAACTCACAGTAATGTGCGCTGTGTATGACTGTGTCACAGAGCTCCACAGCAATAAAACTCACAGTAATGTGCGGTGTGTATGAGCGTATCACAGAGCTCCACAGCAATAAAACTCACAGTAATGTGCGGTGTGTATGAGCGTTCACAGAGCTCCACAGCAATAAAACTCACAGTAATGTGCAGTGTGTATGAACATATCACAGAGCTGCACAGCAATAAAACTCACAGTAATGTGCAGTGTGTATGAATGTATCACAGAGCTCTGCAACAGTAAAACTCACAGTAATGTGCGGTGTGTATGAGCTTATCACCCAATCCACAGCAATAAAACTCACAGTAATGTGCAGTGTGTATGAACATATCACAGAGCTGCACAGCAATAAAACTCACAGTAATGTGCAGTTTGTATGAGCGTATCACAGAGCTCCACAGCAATAAAACTCACAGTAATGTGCGGTGTGTATGAACGTATCACAGAGCTCCACAGCAATAAAACTCACAGTAATGTGCGGTGTGTATGAGCGTATCACAGAGCTCCGCAACAGTAAAACTCACAGTAATGTGCGGTGTGTATGAGTTTATCACCCAATCCACAGCAATAAAACTCACAGTAATGTGCGGTGTGTATGAACATATCTGTCAAGAATCAAGCCTGTGCCCGCACCTAATCCCTGGCAAACCCTTATTCACCTGCCTAGGTTTGTATGCAGGTTACAGATTCCCCTATCTGGCTGTTAAGCTTCTGTTGTGGTACCTACAGGTGTATGCTATTTCACCTAAATGAAGCCTGCTTAAAAGAGGGATCCACCCTCCCATCAGGGCTTCAACATAAACGTTCCTGGAAGTGCAGACAACCAGACCTGTCCCTGAAGCTCCCTACCATTGTACCTGAATCCCTCCAGTGATACTCCCAAGTGGAACCCTGCTCCCAAGGAGAATCTCCCTATCAAGGTACCCCGCTCCCAAGAACCCTCGTTCTTCAAGTGTACCCCGCTCTCGAGAATCCCCGTTTTCAAGCTGAACCCTGAAACCTGCATACAGTCTGTTGCCTGCCTGCTAGTGCTCATATTATTTACTATTTGTTTTGTTTATTCTTCAATAAACCTTCAGTACCCAGCAACCTGTGTGACTCCTACGATCACTGCATCCTGGGCTTACTTCACCCACCGTCACACTCCCAGCCTGACAGTATCACAGAGCTGCACAGCAATAAAACTCACAGTAATGTGCAGTGTGTATGAGCGTATCACAGAGCTGCACAGCAATAAAACTCACAGTAATGTGCAGTGTGTATGAACATATCACAGAGCTCCGCAACAGTAAAACTCACAGTAATGTGCAGTGTGTATGAACATATCACAGAGCTGCACAGCAATAAAACTCACAGTAATGTGCAGTGTGTATGAACATATCACAGAGCTGCACAGCAATAAAACTCACAGTAATGTGCAGTGTGTATGAACATATCACAGAGCTCCGCAACAGTAAAACTCACAGTAATGTGCAGTGTGTATGAACATATCACAGAGCTGCACAGCAATAAAACTCACAGTAATGTGCAGTGTGTATGAGCGTATCACAGAGCTCCACAGCAATAAAACTCGCAGTAATGTGCAGTGTGTATGAACATATCACAGAGCTGCACAGCAATAAAACTCACAGTAATGTGCAGTGTGTATGAGCGTATCACAGAGCTGCACAGCAATAAAACTCACAGTAATGTGCAGTGTGTATGAACATATCACAGAGCTGCACAGCAATAAAACGCGCAGTAATGTGCAGTGTGTATGACCGTATCACAGAGCTCTATAGACAGATTTTAGGTCTGTATACACTGTATTGTGTGTGTTTCATTGTGATGAGTACATGTTCCGTGGATGGACACGCTAATGACACGGGCTGCACACGCCTCATACAGTGTATTTTGTCCCTTTACATTAAGATGACGTTAAAGTGTTTATGTTCGTGGCATTTATTCCACGCCGGCCCGTTTATTCACTTTTTTTACCCCTGATTCGCGTTGAATCTGCTCTTTACCCCTCTTAAAGTAGTTAATGAGCCCAGAGACGCCGCAGATAGTGACCCCTGTCACCGCGTACAGCTAGTGCGCCGTTTCACGTCCGCCACATCCAGCGAAACCAGGTCCAGTAAATCAATTGTTCTGCATCGTGAAAACAGACGAGACTCTTAAAACAAACAGCAATTATTTTTTCCATTACCATGAATCGCATTATCGCCGCTGAAAGGGGACAATTTGTTCATTTTAAACAAACCTCTGCGTGTTACAATGTTATGAAAATTTATCTTTTTCCAATCAGGTTAACACACTGTATTGTCAAGCAGAACGGACCGTGCGCTGCTGTGTGCGCTGCTGTGTGCGTTGCTGTGTGCGCTGCTGTGTGCGCTGCTGTGTGCGTTGCTGTGTGCGCTGCTGTGTGCGTTGCTTTGTGCGTTTCTGTGTGCGCTGCTGTGTGCGCTGCTTTGTGCGCTGCTTTGTGCGCTGCTGTGTGCGTTGCTGTGTGCGCTGCTGTGTGCGTTGCTGTGTGCGCTGCTGTGTGCGCTGCTTTGTGCGCTGCTGTGTGCGTTGCTGTGTGCGCTGCTGTGTGCGCTGCTTTGTGCGCTGCTGTGTGCGTTGCTTTGTGCGCTGCTGTGTGCGTTGCTTTGTGCGCTGCTGTGTACGTTGCTTTGTGCGCTGCTGTGTGCGCTGCTTTGTGCGCTGCTGTGTGCGTTGCTGTGTGCGTTGCTGTGTGCGCTGCTGTGTGCGTTGCTGTGTGCGCTGCTTTGTGCGCTGCTGTGTGCGTTGCTTTGTGCGCTGCTGTGTGCGTTGCTTTGTGCGCTGCTGTGTACGTTGCTTTGTGCGCTGCTGTGTGCGCTGCTTTGTGCGCTGCTGTGTGCGTTGCTGTGTGCGTTGCTGTGTGCGCTGCTGTGTGCGTTGCTTTGTGCGCTGCTGTGTGCGTTGCTTTGTGCGCTGCTGTGTGCGTTGCTTTGTGCGCTGCTGTGTGCGCTGCTGTGTGCGCTGCATCCCACCTGTCTATCCCACCCTGTGCCACTTATTAACCGTTACAAGCGCCAACAAGATCCGTAGCGCTGTATAACGGGTGAGACATAAAGACAAAGAAGATGTACTGAGAAGAATAGGAGAGAGGAGCCTGCTGGAAATCTTACCAATGTCCCATGAGAAACAGGACAGGCCATAGTCTGTCTGATTCAGGGAGCTGTTATAGGGGGTATTCGGCACTGGACGTTATCCATCTGCCCCTCCCTATTACCCCCTCTATTAGAAGGGAGCTGCTATACGAGCAGGGCCACTCCTTCTATGTGGTAGCAAATAATACTTACTGGCAGTGACGCTGTACATCACCGCTACCACTGTTAGTGTCTCCTAAAGCCCATAGGATTCCATTGAGAAATTGGGGAGCTCTCCGTGCGTGGTTGTATCGGGGAGAGCGCAGCACTGAATACATTCCTATAAACCATACTATATTTCTAGCACGTGAATAAATCCGCTCTGGTGAAAGAAGCATTTTAGCATTTGGCACAATTTCCTTCTTTTCTGTCTACAAAGAGTTAATCCTTTTGCTGCAGCATACTGCGGACTTCTCTCTGTGACTGTGACCTTGCTGGTTCAGGTCAGGGGAGACGTTCCTGCTGCTGTGTTCAGTGTCGAGGAGGCAGCAGAAAGTGCAGGGTATTCAGTGCTCAGTGTTTGGCCTCCGCACAGTTGGAGTGAGGGTCATGAAGCAGTTGGTGGGAGATCGATTTGGGGAGAAATGAACGCAGCATAGATTATCGCTTCGGTAACACCATACATGTATTCACCGCGTTAATGCCCTCCTGAGGTCCCGTGTATCAGGTCGAGCCGCGTCCCGTTCAGATTCCAGGACCTTCACATGGTTTTAATGAAGCCTTAGGCTGGAGTCAGACGAATGCAGTGCGAACGCGCGTTCAGCCGCACTTTATCACGGCCGCGCTAGCAGCAAATGACGGGCAATGTACGAAGTACGGCCGCATGAAAGTCCGGCTGCGCAATGCAAGCGGCAATCAAACGCATTTTTCGAGAACGTGAAACCGCTAGTACGGACGTACAGAGTGCGCTGCGTCCGCATAGCGGCGTGTGTGCGTGATTAGGAGACGTCAGACGCTGCTCATGTCCGGCCAACATAACGTCCAGACACAAAAAGGGTTTTATTGATGATCCGTACAAAATCACGGCCAAAAATGCGCATCGTATGACCGCTATCGCGTATTCCGGGAAAAAATACGTCCATTCGTTCGAACGCACTTTTTCACGGACGACACGAAAAATGCGTTCGTCTGACCCTAGCCTACCTTGCGTCGGTTTGCCGCGTCCGTTGTGCGTCTGCACTTCACGTACTTCTGTGTGTGGGTCTATTGATCATTAATTGTATGCTACCACGGACGTTAAACTGTGCGGCGACACGGACGTGTCCACTGCGTTCGTCTGACCCGAGCCTTAAACACGGCTGACGCAGATAAAGATGCTCTCAGCGCCCACGGAATAGACACACGCTCCGGTAATTGGCGCTCGCCGGCTTTACGTGGTTACTCAGCGAAAATAATTTCAGGTGAGCGCGGGGCTGTCTGGCTCAACCGCATGGACGCCTTATTAAAACAAGATCACTGACCCGTAATCCCCGGGGTCCTCATAAAACCTAAAAGCCGCTGTAATTGATCCTGCCGGACCATGTCACCGACATTAACATAAGTGGCCGATCCGCAGAGTAACATCTTCATCCTCAGGAGGACACAACCGCGTGTGAGCGCCTGGCGGCGGCATAAGGGGTGCACGGGGGCATCACACATTATTATATAGGGGTACACGGGGCATCACACATTATTCTATAGGGGTACACGGGGGGCATCACACATTATTATATAGGGGGCATTACACATTATTATATAGGGGTGCACGGGAGCATCACACATTATTATATAGGGGTGCACGGGGGCATCACACATTATTATATAGGGGTACACGGGGCATCACTCATTATTCTATAGGGGTATACGGGGCATTACACATTATATAGGGGTGCACGGGAGCATCACACATTATTATATAGGGGAACACGGGGGCGTCACACATTATTCTATAGGGGTACACGGGGCATCACACATTATTCTATAGGGGTACACGGGGCATCACACATTATTATATAGGGGTGCACGGGGGCATTACACATTATTATATAGGGGTGCACGGGGGCATCACACATTATTATATAAGGGTGCACAGGGCATCACACATTATTATATAGGGGTGCACGGGGGCATTACACATTATTATATAGGGGTGCACGGGAGCATCACACATTATTATATAGGGGTGCACGGGGGCATCACACATTATTATATAGGGGTGCACAGGGCATCACACATTATTATATAGGGGTACACGGGGGCATCACACATTATTATATAGGGGTGCACGGGGCATTACACATTATTATATAGGGGTACACGGGGCATCACACATTATTATATAGGGGTGCACGGGGCATCACACATTATTATATAGGGGTGCACGGGTGCACGAGGGCATCACACATTATTATATAGGGGTGCACGGGAACATCACACATTATTATATAGGGGTGCACGGGGCATTACACATTATTATATAGGGGTGCACGGGGCATCACACATTATTATATAAGGGTGCACAGGGCATCACACATTATTATATAGGGGTGCACGGGGGCATTACACATTATTATATAGGGGTGCACGGGAGCATCACACATTATTATATAGGGGTGCACGGGGGCATCACACATTATTATATAGGGGTGCACAGGGCATCACACATTATTATATAGGGGTACACGGGGGCATCACACATTATTATATAGGGGTGCACGGGGCATTACACATTATTATATAGGGGTGCACGGGAGCATCACACATTATTATATAGGGGTGCACGGGAACATCACACATTATTATATAGGGGTGCACGGGGCATCACACATTATTATATAGGGGTGCACGGGAACATCACGCATTATTATATAGGGGTACACGGGGACATCACACATTATTATATAGGGGCGCACGGAGGCATTACACATTATTATATAGGGGTGCATGGGGCATCACACATTATTATATAGGGGTGCACGGGGAATCACACATTATTATATAGGGGCGCACGGGGCATTACACATTATAATATAGGGGTGCACGGGGCATCACACATTATTATATAGGGGTACATGGGCACCACACATTATTATATAGGGGTACACGGACATCATACATTATTATATAGGGGTACACGGGCATCACACATTATTATATAGGGGTACACGGGGCATCACACATTATTATATAGGGGTGCACGGGGCATCACACATTATTATATAGGGGTGCACGGGAGCATCACACATTATTATATAGGGGTGCACGGGGGCATCACACATTATTATATAGGGGTGCACGGGGCATCACACATTATTATATAGGGGTGCACGGGGAATCACACATTATTATATAGGGGCGCACGGGGGCATTACATATTATTATATAGGGGTACACGGGCATCACACATTATTATATAGGGGTACACGGGGACATCACACATTATTATATAGGGGCGCACGGGGGCATTACACATTATTATATAGGGGTGCACGGGGCATCACACATTATTATATAGGGGTGCACGGGGAATCACACATTATTATATAGGGGCGCACGGGGGCATTACATATTATTATATAGGGGTGCACGGGGCATCACACATTATTATATAGGGGTACATGGGCACCGCACATTATTATATAGGGGTACACGGGGGCATCATACATTATTATATAGGGGTACACGGGCATCACACATTATTATATAGGGGTACACGGGGACATCACACATTATTATAGAGGGTACATGGGGCATCACACCTTATTAGATAGGGGTGCACAAGGGCATCACACATTATTATATAGGGGTACACGGGACATCACACATTATTATATAGGGGTAAACGGGGCATCACACATTATTATATAGGGGTGCACGGGGCATTACACATTATTATATAGGGGTACACGGGAACATCACACATTATTATATAGGGTGCACGGGGCATCACACATTATTATATAGGGGTGCACGGGGCATTACACATTATTATATAGGGGGTACACGGGAACATCACACATTATTATATAGGGTGCACGGGGGCATTACACATTATTATATAGGGGTACACGGGGACATCACACATTATTATAGAGGGTACATGGGGCATCACACATTATTAGATAGGGGTGCACAAGGGCATCACACATTATTATATAGGGGTACACGGGACATCACACATTATTATATAGGGGTAAACGGGGCATCACACATTATTATATAGGGGTGCACGGGGCATTACACATTATTATATAGGGGGTACACGGGAACATCACACATTATTATATAGGGTGCACGGGGGCATTACACATTATTATATAGGGGTACACGGGGCATTGCACATTATTATATAGGGGTACACGGGGACATCACACATTATTATATAGGGGTGCACGGGGCATTACACATTATTATATAGGGTACATGGGGCATTACACGTCATTATATAGGGGTACACGGGCATCACACATCATTATATAGGGGTACAATGGGCATTACACATTATTATATAGGGGTACACGGGACATCACACATTTTATATAGGGGTACACTGGGGCATCACACATCATTATATAGGGGTACACTGGGCATCACACATTATTATATAGGGGTACACTGGGGCATCACACATTATTATATAGGGGTACACGGGGCCATTACACATTATTATATGGGGGTACACGGGGCATCACATGGGGTGTTTCTATGCGCTGTATTCAGGGTGTGTTTCTATGCGCTGTTTTCAGGGTGTGTTTCTATGCGCTATATTCAGGGTCTGTTTCTGTGCGCTGTATTCAGGGTGTGTTTCTGTGCGCTGTATTCAGGGTGTGTTTCTGTGCGCTGTATTCAGGGTGTGTTTCTATGCGCTGTATTCAGGGTGTGTTTCTATGCGCTGTATTCATGGTGTGTTTCTATGCGCTGTATTCAGGGTGTGTTTCTATGCGCTGTATTCATGGTGTGTTTCTATGCGCTGTATTCATGGTGTGTTTCTATGCGCTGTATTCAGGGTGTGTTTCTGTGTGCTGTATTCAGGGTGTGTTTCTATGCGTTGTATTCAGGGTGTGTTTCTATGCGCTGTATTCAGGGTGTGTTTCTATGCACTGTATTCAGGGTGTGTTTCTGTGCGCTGTATTCAGGGTGTGTTTCTGTGCGCTGTATTCAGGGTGTGTTTCTATGCGCTGTATTCAGGGTGTGTTTCTATGCGCTGTATTCAGGGTGTGTTTCTATGCGCTGTATTCAGGGTGTGTTTCTGTGCGCTGTATTCAGGGTGTGTTTCTATGCGCTGTATTCAGGGTGTGTTTCTATGCACTGTATTCAGGGTGTGTTTCTGTGCGCTGTATTCAGGGTGTGTTTCTATGCGCTGTATTCAGGGTGTGTTTCTATGCGCTGTATTCAGGGTGTGTTTCTGTGCGCTATATTCAGGGTGTGTTCTATGCACTGTATTCAGGTGTGTTGTCTGTGCGCTGTATTCAGGGTGTGTTTCTGTGCGCTGTATTCAGGGTGTGTTTCTATGCGCTGTATTCAGGGTGTGTTTCTATGCGCTGTATTCAGGGTGTGTTTCTGTGCGCTATATTCAGGGTGTGTTTCTATGCTCTGTGTAATGACTGTGACTGCATCCAGGGAAGGTATCTGTGTATACTTGCATGTGAATGTGTTTATTATGTGTAGACACAAAGCTGAAGGAACGTTTCACCTGTGTTTGTGTCGAGGTTGTCTAGCGCGGCTTTCACCATAGTTTTACGGGAGGTTTGTGGAGATCTTCGGTTTAAATTCCCGCGGTGTTACAGACAACGGCAGAGCCCGCTACGGAGAAGACCCGCAGGTCACTCATTTTATGGTAGAATGACAGCGGTGCCGATGCTCAGTGTTTTTGTCGTTGTTTGCCGCCTTTTTCCTGACGGTGATTATTTTCTTTCTCTGACTTGTAGGTCACCACGGTTACCGTAACGGTGATTTTTACTATTGTTTCCAGCCGTAGTGGTGTTGGCTGACAAGGCGGTGCTTGGTGAAGTGTCACATTGTGGCACAGATCTCTCCAGGATGTCAGGGACGCCGGGCTGTGTTTGTCGTTTTCTTTTTTCCCCTCACTCGCTCCGGGATCCGGTGAGCGGTCAGGTCGGGCCCATCTCTCGCTCGCTCGCGGTCTAAACAAGCCATGACTTGGATCCGCTGCTCAGTCTCGGCTCTGTGCGTCCGGCATAAAGTAGGGCTACAACTAATGATTATTTTCATAAAATCGATTTGTTGCCTGTTTTTTTATTATTGGATAAGTTTTTTTTTTCTTAAAGGAACACTGAGAATCAACCTCTCCCTCCTTTTAAGCAATTTGTGTAGTTTATGTAACATTCATAAATAGGCCACATTGTGTATCTCACATAACTTGTGTCCTTTATGACGCACCCAAGGTGCACGAGTGATGGATCAATGCTGCGTGTGCAGCTCAAGCCCATGTCTGCTTTCTCTCCGAACCATACACTTGATTTCAGCACAAAAGTGGGGTGAGAAGGGGGGGCTCTCCATGCAGCCTGACCACATTTAATAAGCTAAAGTGATCAGGTTACATAGTGTCCCTTTAAAATAATTTTATGAACAAATTGAGTGGGGGAGGGATTGGAGATGGGAGGGGGGAGTTTGGGCAAGGGGCAGTACCCGAGTGTGAGATGGATTGGGTTTTGGCAGCAGACCAGACTCGAGTGTTTGGGGGGTATGGATTGGAGAGAGGGAGGCAGGGAGGGTGGGGTGGTGGCACAGGGCTCCAGCTCCAAGTAAGGGTGTAACAGATCTCAGTGCCTCAACTGGGTCACATCTGCCAATGTCGCTTCCTTGCTGGACCCCCGGGTTCTCCTCTGTGTCCTATTCCTGGTCTTTAGCCGCAGCTTAAAGACGGGTACGCCTAGAAAGCCTTGCTAGTGTCCCCCAGAAATAAGTTGTGGCTGTAGATCTGAAGCCTTTTGTTGGCACAGCGAGCAGATTATAGTTGCTACCCAAACCATGAGCCGTGACTGCAATAAAGAAAGGATACATTGAGATTTCTCTGGTTTTCAGTATGTCCTGGGTGGCGAGTATGTACCGTTAGGAGTCTTGCCCAAGGACACTTACTGGAGAGGTGCTCTGGCCGGGTTCGAACCTGTGTCTCCACAGTCATAGAGCAGTGATGTTACCTCTACTCCACCCAGCCCGTACTGCATGTAGGGTCAGAATAGAACTGGTTTAATCAGGGACACACACACACATACATTTATACAGTCACACATGGGTCATTTACAAACACAAACCACCCCTAGAAACCGCTGCGGGACCCAACCAGACCGAAACAGACAATGGGACACATGTGCCTTTTGGAAGGTGAAACATAATTAGATTAGGTATGTAGTTTAAATTAAACATTACTTAACATTTCTAAACGAGTCAAGACAATGGGAATCAGGATGATAGCAGATTACAGTCAGCAGATTTACAAACTATTCAAATATAAACAGTAAACACATTCTTGAGACAGGGTAAACAGGGATGTTAATCCTTTCAACAGATGTACAAGGACCAGACTGTAGACAATAGCATTCTTCATAATCACAGATTATACCAACATTCTGCACACAAGAGGGCGATGGGCCAATATTGATTATGAGTCCTGCACCCTACAAATATGCCTCTGTGCCCAAGCACCCCAAGTCCAAAATGACTTATGTCATAAAGGGTAAACCACTGGGGGTACAGCTCCTCCACTCAGTGTCAGGACCCCAGGGTCTGTGCTATGGTTCTGTCTGTTGAGAAAACAAGCTAGTTAGGTCTAATGTAAGCCATAATAAAGGCGGTGCGGTGCAGGAGAGGCTTGGTGTCGTTTCTGCGTTCATGGACACTCCCCGTGTTACGGCGAGGCTGGTTTTATTTTCTGCAGCGGTGGCTGTGGATCAGTTCGTTCCGTCCTCTGCATTGACACACGGTGGAAGTCCCGTCCTCGCCCCGCATGGTCACACTATCTCCTCCTGCAATCGGTGATGGATCGGGAAGGCGTTGGGCAGCTACAAGCTCAGACACGAGGACAAAGGATAAAATCTCTACAAACACAGCAATGTCAGGACCCGGAGACGCCCGCCCAAACCATCACCTCGATCAGCTCCGCCACAGCAAAGGAGTCTGGGTAACGCTCCCCCCTCCCGTCCACGCTGGAACCTGCGCGCCTCAAATGAGGCGATTTATTACAAAAGCTTTATAACAAGGACTTTATTTTACCGTATGGGAAGATAATTAGATATAAAGCGAGAAATGAAATTTACAATCTATATAAACGCGAGTATAAATAAAGCCGCAGGGAGACGGAGCGGAAAAACCACAGGGACGCCGCGAACTGGGGGACACTGCAGCCTGTTAGGGGGGTAACCCGGGAATATACGAGGGGATAAGAGAGAGGGGCTGAGATAGGAGAGGGTAAGTGGGGGGTCTGAGGAATGGGGCAGCAATATGATGGGGTCAGAGGGATGGTCCATGGTTGGGACCCATTGATATCGCTGATGATGTAATTCAGCCGTTTGTCATGGAGGACAGGCCGAGCGCACAGGTTGTTTATTTTATCATTGTGTTTATCACGCTCAGTTGTTTAATCCTTTGTAAACAATAACAATGCTCATATTGTGATCCTTTTGAAGGCAATTTTCTCATTGCCCGGTTACATGGTGTGTCACAACGTGTCAGGGTGTTCCACAGTGTGTCAGTGCGTGTCAGGGTGCCTCAGTGCATGTCTGGGTGTGTCACACTGTGTCAGGGGGTTATATGGTCTGTCAGTGCGTGTCAGGGTGTCTCCGGGTATGTCTGGGTGTGTCACAGTGTGTCAGTGCATGTCACAGGGTGTCAGGGTGTGTCACAGTGTGTCACTGCATGTCACAGGGTGTTAGGGTGTGTCACACTGTCAGGGTGTTCCACAGTGTGTCAGTGCGTGTCAGGGTGTCTCATTGCATGTCTGGGTGTGTCAGTGTGTGTCAGTGTGTGTCATACTGTGTCAGGGGTTATATGGCATGTCAGTGCGTGTCAGGGTGTCTCCGGGTATGTCTGGGTGTGTCACAGTGTGTCAGTGCATGTCACAGGGTGTCAGGGTGTGTCACAGTGTGTCAATGCATGTCACAGGGGGTTAGGGCATGTCACAGGGTGTCAGCGTGTGTCACAGTGTGTCAGTGCATGTCACAGGGTGTCAGGGTGTGTCACAGTGTGTCAGTGCATGTCACAGGGTGTCAGGGTGTGTCACAGTGTGTCAGTGCATGTCACAGGGTGTCAGCGTGTGTCACAGTGTGTCAGTGCATGTCACAGGGTGTCAGCGTGTGTCACAGTGTGTCAGTGCGTGTCACAGGGTGTCAGGGTGTGTCACAGTGTTTCCACGCATGTCACAGGGTGTCAGAGTGTGTCACAGTGTGTCAGTGCATGTCACAGGGTGTCCGCGTGTGTCACAGTGTGTCAGTGCATGTCACAGGGTGTCAGCGTGTGTCACAGTGTGTCAGTGCATGTCACAGGGTGTCAGGGTGTGTCACAGTGTGTCAGTGCATGTCACAGGGTGTCAGCGTGTGTCACAGTGTGTCAGTGCATGTCACAGGGTGTCAGCGTGTGTCACAGTGTGTCAGTGCATGTCACAGGTGTCAGCGTGTGTCACAGTGTGTCAGTGCATGTCACAGGGTGTCAGCGTGTGTCACAGTGTGTCAGTGCATGTCACAGGGTGTCAGCGTGTGTCACAGTGTGTCAGTGCATGTCACAGGTGTCAGCGTGTGTCACAGTGTGTCAGTGCATGTCACAGGGTGTCAGCGTGTGTCACAGTGTGTCAGTGCATGTCACAGGGTGTCAGGGTGTGTCACAGTGTGTTAGTGCATGTCACAGGGTGTCAGGGTGTGTCACAGTGTGTCAGTGCATGTCACAGGTGTCAGCGTGTGTCACAGTGTGTCAGTGCATGTCACAGGGTGTCAGCGTGTGTCACAGTGTGTCAGTGCATGTCACAGGGTGTCAGGGTGTGTCACAGTGTGTCAGTGCATGTCACAGGGTGTCAGGGTGTGTCACAGTGTGTCAGTGCATGTCAGGGTGTGTTATAAGATATACGGAGATACAGTAAATATCATTAATCCAGGACATACTTGAAAACGAGAGAAATCTCAATGTATCTGTCCTGGTAAAATCCTTTATATATAAATAAATAAAACGGATGCGGCGGACGCCTAACACGAAGCCGATGCCATAGATCACACAATATTTCCCTGAACACTGAGACGTCACGGTTATTAATGCCCTTTCTTTTAACCTTTATACGGCTCACACTGCGGCTCATTACGCGGCTCACACAGAGCTCATTACGCAGCTCACACTGCGGCTCATCACGCGGCTCACACCGCGGCTCACACCACGCATCCGTCTACAACTCCCCACACTCATTCACACAGCGCCGAGGTTCACCAGTGTTGCAAACGATGTTAAGAATCACTATTGTTGTGGGTACGGTGAGCTTTGGCAAACTAAGGAATGAAAATTCAATACCGGCGGAGAAAAAAATGCGAGCACTGATATTCTACTACCAGGAATTGAGCAACCTGTGGCCATTCCCCATCCACCGGTGAAAATACTTCCGGCAACTTCACCTGAAACACCGGCACAAACGAAAAGGTGAAATCCAGGCTAAAATACTATTATTATTATCATCATCATTTATAACAGTTTCGGCAGCGCGTTACAATAACCATAGGGAACGAGATAAATGGACATAGGATGGAAACAAGAGGTGTAGAGGCTCTGCTCATAGGAGCTTACAATCTAGAGGATGACACAAACTACGGCGTAAACCCCACAGACACCTGCACGGAGAGCCACGCTACACAACTGCAACAGCAACTACAGTGTAAACCCCACAGACACCTGAACGGAGAGCAACGCTACACAACTGCCGCAGCAACTACAGCGTAAACCCCACAGACACCTGCACGGAGAGCCACTCTACACAACTGCCGCAGCAACTACAGCGTAAACCCCACAGACACCTGCACGGAGAGCCACGCTACACAACTACAACAGCAACTACAGCGTAAACCCCACAGACACCTGCACGGAGAGCCACGCTACACAACTGCCGCAGCAACTACAGCGTAAACCCCAGACACCTGCACGGAGAGCCACGCTACACAACTACAACAGCAACTACAGCGTAAACCCCACAGACACCTGCACGGAGAGCCACGCTACACAACTGCCGCAGCAACTACAGCGTAAACCCCACAGACACCTGCACGGAGAGCCACTCTACACAACTGCCGCAGCAACTACAGCGTAAACCCCACAGACACCTGCACGGAGAGCCACGCTACACAACTGTGACGGGATGGAGTGTCCGCCTGCGGTCCTGCTCCTATCTGACCCCCTTGATGGCGTCCGGCTCGACTACCGAGTGGCTCGGCACTCGGCGTCTCGAGCAGCCTTATCTACCGACCTCTTGTTGGTGTGGAGGTGGCTGCTGGGCTGACTTGAGGCTCCTTTTCCTGGGATAGACGTGATGTAGAAGGCCGCTGAGTGCCTTCTAGGTGCAATGTGATATTCCCTGAAATAACTCACCAGACGAAGCTGTAAGACTTCAAAACAGAGACTGATTTATTACAAGGTTTGGGTAGATCCTTTTATACACACAACACAAAGACATGTCCAGACTTAAATGCCCTCAGACATGTCCAGACTTAAATGCCCTCATACAATACAGGATACATGTTAATACATCACACTCTAATAAAAACCACACCAGTAAAACCACAACTAGAAATGAAATAAAATGTCCATAAACTTAAACGCACAACCGAAATATAAAAGGAAAAAATGAGCTTTAAACCTGTCTGAGTTTTTAGTCACGCGGCTCGCTGGAAGGAGCGCTCAGGTCCATTCCGTGACAACAACTACATCAGCAACTACAGCGTAAACCCCACAGACACCTGCACGGAGAGCCACTCTACACAACTACAACAGCAACTACAGCGTAAACCCCACAGACACCTGCACGGAGAGCCACGCTACACAACTGCCGCAGCAACTACAGCGTAAACCCCACAGACACCTGCACGGAGAGCCACGCTACACAACTACAACAGCAACTACAGCGTAAACCCCACAGACACCTGCACGGAGAGCCACGCTACACAACTGCCGCAGCAACTACAGCGTAAACCCCACAGACACCTGCACGGAGAGCCACGCTACACAACTGCCGCAGCAACTACAGCGTAAACCCCACAGACACCTGCACGGAGAGCCACGCTACACAACTGCCGCAGCAACTACAGCGTAAACCCCACAGACACCTGCACGGAGAGCCACGCTACACAACTGCAGTGCAAGGACCGGCAAACTGCGGTGACAACTCCCTAAATAGAGAATTCACCATACTTGATCCACCGTAATTTCCTAACGTTAAGCCGCCGTTCTATTCTTTCAGTGAAATGACACTGTTTAGTGAGTGTCGGCTGTAACGTGTGCCGCGTGGGGCATAGTGGGTATTTCTGGGTATTTTAAGTGGCACATTGCGGCGGTAATGATAATAACGGGATGAAATCAGTATTTTTCATTCAGTAAGTGGAGCAGCCGCCTCTGATTAGCTCGTCGTATCCGATGGAAAAATTGTGTATTTCTCTGCAAAATCGCAGCGTCGTGTGCCAAGCGCCAGATCCACATCTCGCTTTACAAAGCGGGCGCCGCCGTCACATCTCCCCATCTGCAAGGCCGGGCGCCCCACTTTCCTAACCTGCACCCCTAGATACGGCGAGACACCCCCCCTCTCCCCTGTACATCCAGCTGCAGGAAGGCACCGGCTCTTTTTTGCCTTTTTCGTGGATTTTTAGATTACTCTTTAACATTTGAGGGAGCTGGAAAATCATGAATATGTAAAAGTCTTTAAAAAAAATATAGTGCCATTTAAAATGATTTCCTTTCGCCGTGATGAAACGCTGGCAGGCTTTAATTTTACTGCCGAGGCAGACAGCGCAATTTACCACCAGCCACAGCATTTACATATTTAACATTCTGATCCAAAATATTCCAGCATTTTCATGGGTCTCACACCGGGGGAGCCCCGAAAATGTAGAGTAACCCCTCCTGTGCCGGATGGGCCTTAAGGCTAGGGTCAGACGAGCGTGATTTCTACGGACGTACGTCAGTACGGAAGACGCAGTAGTGGTCACACAGTCCGTTTATTCACTGACGTATATTTTGACGGATGTAGGAGGAAAAATAAATTAAAAAGCAAAACCATTTTGTCCGTGAAAAATGCTGGACGTATAAATGCTGGACGTATAAATGCTGGACGTATAAATGCCGTCCGTCTGACCACGTTCCATCACTCACACACAAAGCTATGCGGACGTTGCGGACGCAGCGCACTTTGTGCGGCCGTTCTAGGGGATGTACGTTCTTGCCTGCCTTGCGTCCGTTTGCCGCGGCCGTTGTGCGTCCGCAGTTCAGTGCGGACGTACTTCATGTGTCAGGCTCCAATGGACTTTCTTTCATGCTATCACGGACGTACTTTTAGGCTAAAGTCAGACGAACGCATTTTTCGCGTGCGTTTAGCCGCACGAAATCACGGCCGTGCTAGCAGCAAATTACGTCCAATGCCGGGGAACATACGACGAATGTCCGCACGAAAGTTCGTCCGCGCAACGCAAGTGGCAAACGAACGCATTTTTTCGAGAACATCAAACCGCTAGTACTGACGTACAGAGTGCGCTGCGTCCGCATAGCGGCGTGTTTGCGTGATTAGGAGACGTCAGACGCTGCTAATGTCCGGCCAACATAACGTCCAGACGCAAAAAGGGTTTTATTGATGATCCGTACAAAATCACGGACGAAAAGGCGCATCGTATGACCGCTATCGCGTATTCCATGAAAAAATAAGAACGTTCGTTCGAATGCACTTTTTCACGGACAACGTGAAAAATGCGTTCGTCTGACCCTAGCCTTAGACAGAGGCACAATCACGGACGTGAACACTACGCTCGTCTGACCCCAGCCTTAATGATGTCAGGTGGGATCCCCGGTCTGGCCCTGTGGATTACATGGTCTGGGTAAAGCACTCATTAATCCTTATTGTTGTCCAGCTATAGATTTGGGGGGGGGGGGCCTGTTTTTGGGGGCAGACCATGAGAAAATGGAATATATTTAATGCCTTTCACTTTACTCCACAAATACCAGAAAACACTGGAGGTGTTTCAGGTCTATGGGCTCAACGTGTGCTTTATAATACACAGAGAGGACTAGACATGTGCACGTTTTGCGTCATTTTTTCGTTGCTTTTTTCATTTCATTCCGTTGTTTTTTTTCTTTTGTTTCATTTCGGATCATTTCAAAGTTTTCTTCTTTTTTTTATATTCCATTTCGGCTAGGGTCAGACGAAAGCATTGCTCCCCGCGAACGTGAAAAAGTGCGTCCGAACGCATTGACGTATTTTTTCACGGAATGCGCAAAAACGGGCAGACGATGCGCATTTTCGGGCGTGATTTTGTACGGATCGTCAATAAAACTCGTTTCGCGTCTGGACGTTATGTTGGCTGGACATTAGCAGAGTCTGACGTGTCCTAATCACGCACACACGCCGCTATGCCGCAGCTGCGCACTCTGTACGTCAGTACTAGCGGTTCAGCGTTCTCAGAAAAATGCGTTCAAATTCCACTTGCGTTGCACGGCCGGACTTTTGTGCGACCGTACATCGTATATTGGCCGTCATTGCCCGTCATCTGCTGCTAGTGCGGCCGTAATTATGTGCGCCAGAACGCGCGTTAAGGCTAGGGTCAGACTAATGCATTTTTCGCGTTGTCCGTGAAAAAGTGCGTTCGAACGAATGGACGTATTTTTTCACGGAATACGCGATAGCGGTCATACGATGCGCATTTTCGGGCGTGATATTGTACGGATCGTCAATAAAACACTTTTTGTGTCTGGACGTTATGTTAGTCGGACATTAGCAGCGTCTGACGTCTCCTAATCACACACACACGCCTCTAGCGGACGCAGCGCACTCTGTACGTCAGTAGTAGCGGTTTGACGTTCTCGAAAAAATGCGTTCGTTTGCCACTTGCGTTGCACGGACGAACTTTCGTGCGGCCGTTCGTCGTATGTTCCCCGGCATTGGACGTCATTTGCTGCTAGCACGGCCGTGATTTCGTGCAGCTAAACGCACGTTAAAACTGCGTTCGTCTGACCCTAGCCTAAAAGTGCGCTGGTCTGACCCCAGCCTTCGTTGTTTTTTTTCATTTTGACAATTTTTTTTTCATTTCGTTACGTTGTTTGTTTTTTTTGTTTCGGTTCGTTCGTTATGTTACCGCAATTTGTATTTCAGACCTATTCGCTAGTTCGGATTTCGTTTTTATTCGTCATTTCCTAACGTGAAATGGATTAATTAATTAGATTAGGGTTAAAAAAAAAAGGATATGTAATCTCCCTGTCCTTGGTGCTGAAATATATTTCAGTACCAAGGACAGCAGTTAGCCAGTACCTCAATAAAATGAAAATAGCCACCGGTACAAAATAAAATACCAGCCGGTACTATAATAAAATGAAAATACCCACCCGTACTAAAATAAATTACAGCCAGTACTACAATAAAAATACCAGCTGGTACTAAAAGAAAATACCAGCCAGTACTACAATGAAAATGACAGCCAGTGATAAAATAAAATACAACTGGTACCAAGATGAATTACAGCCGGTACTACAATAAAAATACCAGCTGCTACTATAATAAAATGAAAATACCCAGCCGTACTACAATAAATTACAGCCAGTACTACAATAAAAATACCAGTCAGTACAAAAAGAAAATACCAGTCAGTACTAAAAGAAAATACCAGTCAGTACTAAAAGAAAATACCAGCCGGTACTATAATTAAATGAAAATACCCAGTCATACTAAAATAAATTACAGGGGGTACTACAATAAAATACAGCCGGTACTACAATAAAATACCAGTCAGTGATAAAATAAAATACAACTGGTACCAAAATAAATTACAGCCGGTACTACAATAAAAATACCAGCCGCTACTATAATAAAATGAAAATAACTAGCCGTACTAAAATAAATTACAGCTGGTACTTCAATAAAAATAACAGCCGGTACTAAAAGAAAATACCAACTGGTACTAAAATAAAATAAAATATCAGCCGCTACTGTAAATAAATGAAAATAACCAGCCATACTAAAATAAATTACAGCCGGTACTACAATAAAAATAACAGCCATTGATAAAATAAAAATATAGTACAACCGGTACCAAAATAAATACCAACCGGTACTACAACAAAAATACCAGGCGAAAATAACAGCCAGGGATAAAATAAAATACAGCAGATACCGGACAGGGAATATTTTTTTCATTGAATCCTATGGAATTAATTTGTTCGGCTGTATTCTATTTTATTTTATCATTGGTTGGTATTTTATTGTAGTACAGGCTGGTATTTTTATTGTAGTACCGGTTTATATTCTCCGGAGCCCCGCGGTGCTGCGGTCATTGGTGCCGAATAGGTTTCAGCACCATTGATAGCCCCTGCCGAAGGCAACCAGACTGAAGGGAAGAAAAAAGAAAAATGCTGCGTTCGGCAAAGATAAAAAGCCTCGTTTTAAAATAAATTAGGAATCCGAAAATTTACCCAAAAAATCCCAAAAATTAAAAAAAAATTAATAGAGACTTTTTTCTGCCAGTGAAAAGAATAAATGGTTGAATAAACATTTACTGAAAATGGGGATTTTTTATTTACATTGAAACCTATGCGATTATTTTGTACGGCTGGTATTTAGATCCCAAAAAATGTCTAATTCTAAAAAATAAATTATAGGGAATCCTATACGTTTCAATGAAAAAAAAAATTCTAATTTTTATTAAATATTTATTCAATCGTTTAGGTCTATTCTTTTCATTTGCAGCAAAAAGTCTCTTAATTATTTTTCTAGGCATTTTTCGGTATTTTTTTATAAAATTGCTGAACAATTTCAGAGTGCAATATAATACACAGAGAGGACACAATACAGAGTCTGGTATTCACGGATATATCTGTGTTACACATAATACACCTAGAGGACACAATATAGGGAGTCTGGGATTGACTGATACGTCGGTATTACACAGAAAGGACACAATACAGGGAGTCTGGGATTGACGGATACGTCGGTATTACACAGAAAGGACACAATACAGGGAGTCTGGGATTGACTGATACGTCGGTATTACACAGAAAGGACACAATACAGGGAGTCTGGGATTGACTGATACGTCGGTATTACACAGAAAGGACACAATACAGGGAGTCTGGGATTGACGGATACGTCGGTATTACACAGAAAGGACACAATACAGGGAGTCTGGGATTGACTGATACGTCGGTATTACACAGAAAGGACACAATACAAGGAGTCTGGGATTGACTGATACGTCGGTATTACACAGAAAGGACACAATACAGGGAGTCTGGGATTGACTGATATGTCGGTATTACACAGAAAGGACACAATACAGGGAGTCTGGGATTGACTGATACGTCGGTATTACACAGAACGGACACAATACAGGGAGTCTAGGATTGAGTGATACGTCGGTATTACACAGAAAGGACACAATACAGGGAGTCTGGGATTGACTGATATGTCGGTATTATACAGAAAGGACACAATACAGGGAGTCTGGGATTGACTGATACGTTGGTATTACACAGAAAGGACACAATACAAGGAGTCTGGGATTGACTGATACGTCGGTATTACACAGAAAGGACACAATACAGGGAGTCTGGGATTTTTTAGACTCACGATAAATGATAATATGCATTTTATATTTCGTCGCTCTGATTCCGCTGTCGCTGTAGCGCTGTTGAAGGCCTGTCTTGTCGCTTCAGACTAGAGCTGGTGTCTCGTCGGAGCCAAGCTTTTCACTCACCAGAGTTTCTCACTTTAATGAAGCGACCGGACTGACCCAAGGGCATGTTCTGAACAATTAGCTCCTGCGTCCAATTAATGTGTTCTGTTAATTAAAGATCTCATTGTCATTAGTAAAGGTCAGTGTGGACAGAATGCTTTGCACGCCGCACACGAACAGGAGCAGAGCTTGGCGCACAGCGTTTCAAAGTACTTGATTTCCCCAGAGGGACCCACGACCATAATAAACCGCTTCCAAAGTCCAGGGAATTACAGGTCCGGGTGCTGCTGCGCGAGGACAGGCGCGAAGTGACCCAAACAGAATGAGCCCAGCCCCGCACACTGCTATACCTACAGTGTATACATTGTAATAATGCTGCATCCACAAAGAGTACAGAAACTGGAGCGCAGGACCACATAATCCATCTACATACAACTACTGTAACTACTGCAGCTCCCCCAACATATAATGTAACCTGTAAAGCGCTGAGAACATGTTACTTCTATATAAATATACACTGTAACTACTGCACTTACTGCACCTCCCTCTACTGTAATGTAACCTGTAAAGTGCTGAGTACACCTGTTACTGCTATATAAATATACACTGTATAACTACTGCACTTACTGCACCTCCCTCTACTGTAATGTAACCTGTAAAGCGCTGAGAACATGTTACTGCTATATAAATATACACTGTAACTACTGCACTTACTGCACCTCCCTCTACTGTAACGTAACCTGTAAAGTGCTGAGTACACCTGTTACTGCTATATAAATATACACTGTAACTACTTCACTTACTGCACCTCCCTCTACTGTAATGTAACCTGTAAAGTGCTGAGTACACCTGTTACTGCTATATAAATATACACTGTATAACTACTGCACTTACTGCACCTCCCTCTACTGTAATGTAACCTGTAAAGCGCTGAGAACATGTTACTGCTATATAAATATACACTGTAACTACTGCACTTACTGCACCTCCCTCTACTGTAATGTAACCTGTAAAGTGCTGAGTACACCTGTTACTGCAATATAAATATACACTGTATAACTACTGCACTTACTGCACCTCCCTCTACTGTAATGTAACCTGTAAAGTGCTGAGTACACCTGTTACTGCTATATAAATATACACTGTAACTACTGCACTTACTGCACCTCCCTCTACTGTAATGTAACCTGTAAAGCGCTGAGTACATCTGTTACTGCAATATAAATATACACTGTAACTACTGCACTTACTGCACCTCCCTCTACTGTAACGTAACCTGTAAAGTGCTGAGTACACCTGTTACTGCTATATAAATATACACTGTAACTACTGCACTTACTGCACCTCCCTCTACTGTAACGTAACCTGTAAAGTGCTGAGAACATGTTACTGCTATATAAATATACACTGTATAACTACTGCACTTACTGCACCTCCCTCTACTGTAACGTAACCTGTAAAGTGCTGAGAACATGTTACTGCTATATAAATATACACTGTATAACTACTGCACCTCCCTCTACTGTAATGTAACCTGTAAAGTGCTGAGTACACCTGTTACTGCAATATAAATATACACTGTATAACTACTGCACCTCCCTCTACTGTAATGTAACCTGTAAAGCGCTGAGTACACCTGTTACTGCTATATAAATATACACTGTATAACTACTGCACCTCCCTCTACTCTAATGTAACCTGTAAAGCGCTGAGTACACCTGTTACTGCTATATAAATATACACTGTAACTACTGCACTTACTGCACCTCCCTCTACTGTAACGTAACCTGTAAAGCGCTGAGTACACCTGTTACTGCTATATAAATATACACTGTAACTACTGCACTTACTGCACCTCCCTCTACTGTAACGTAACCTGTAAAGTGCTGAGTACACCTGTTACTGCTATATAAATATACACTGTAACTACTGCACTTACTGCACCTCCCTCTACTGTAATGTAACCTGTAAAGTGCTGAGTACACCTGTTACTGCAATATATATAACCTGTATAACTACTGCACTTACTGCACCTCCCTCTACTGTAATGTAACCTGTAAAGTGCTGAGTACACCTGTTACTGCAATATAAATATACACTGTATACTACTGCACTTCTGCACCTCCTCTACTGTAATGTAACCTGTAAGCGCTGAGTACACCTGTTACTGCTATATAAATATACACTGTAACTACTGCACTTACTGCACCTCCCTCTACTGTAATGTAACCGTAAAGCGCTGAGTACACCTGTTAACTGCTATATAAATATACACTGTATAACTACTGCACTTACTGCACCTCCCTCTACTGTAATGTAACCTGTAAAGCGCTGAGTAACATCTGTTACTGCTATATAATATACACTGTAACTACTGCACTTACTGCACCTCCCTCTACTGTAACGTAACCTGTAAAGCGCTGAGTACACCTGTTACTGCAATATAATATACACTGTAACTACTGCACTTACTGCACCTCCCTCTACTGTAATGTAACCTGTAAAGCGCTGAGTACTGTTACTGCTATATATAATATACACTGTAACTACTGCACTCCCTCTACTCTCTGTAACGTAACCTGTAAAGCGCTGAAGTACACTGTTTACTGCTATATAAATATACACTGTATAACTACTGCACCTACTGCACCTCCCTCTACTGTAACGTAACCTGTAAAGCGCTGAGTACATCTGTTACTGCAATATAAATATACACTGTAACTACTGCACTTACTGCACCTCCCTCTACTGTAATGTAACCTGTAAAGCGCTGAGTACACCTGTTACTGCAATATAAATATACATAAACTGTATAACTACTGCACTTACTGCACCTCCCTCTACTGTAACGTAACCTGTAAAGCGCTGAGTACACCTGTCACTGCAATATAAATATACACTGTAACTACTGCACTTACTGCACCTCCCTCTACTGTAATGTAACCTGTAAAGCGCTGAGTACACCTGTTACTGCTATATAAATATACACTGTAACTACTGCACTTACTGCACCTCCCTCTACTGTAATGTAACCTGTAAAGCGCTGAGTACATCTGTTACTGCTATATAAATATACACTGCATAACTACTGCACCTACTGCACCTCCCTCTACTGTAATGTAACCTGTAAAGCGCTGAGTACATCTGTTACTGCTATATAAATATACACTGTATACTACTGCACCTACTGTAATCTCACCTCCCTCTACTGTAATGTAACCTGTAAAGCGCTGAGTACACCTGTTACTGCTATA
>RXON01001653.1:0-21356 GCA_009667805.1 Leptobrachium leishanense
GGCTACAAATCGCATTTAAACATAAGCAAAAGCGGTAAAAATTAGCTCAGCGCACAGCGGTGAAATGGCTCAGCACTCAGCAGTGAAAGGATTAAAACCTTTTTTTTAAAAAAAATTCTTTCCTGTCCCCCAGGGCAGTACCCGGACCCCCATACACCTTTTATGGCCAATATCTTGGATATATGCCCTCTTGGAGGGGACCTTAATTTCTGATTGTTCGAGCCCCATTGAATTGCATGGTGTTCACATTGTGTTCGAGTTTGCGGTCGAACTTTTTCGGATGTTCGAGTTCGAATGCAAACCGAACACGGGGGTGTTCGACCCATCACTAGTTGCAGGGTGGGCGGGTTGACAGAAGCCTGGCTCTCACTCTAAGATCATGTTACAAGAGCTGCTCATGACTCTCGTCTCACTCTCTGCTTCTATACATTCCATCCACACAGGGCCGGTGCAAGCATTTTTGTCTACTCAGGCGAAGGTGCGTTTTGGTGCCCCCCCCTCCAATATCAGCATAGAGATGCATAATAATAGTCTCTATCAGGAGTATTTAGTGTCTTCTCACCGAAAGTAAAGGACGCTGAATGTTGCTCTTGCAAGGACAACCTCTAGCAGTGGTCTGAGTCACTGATTGATTGGCACTATGGCACAGGAGTGTCACCAAAACTATGCTGTGCCTGGTGGTGCCACTTCTGTGCCACATTGCCAATACCCACAATATATTACCAGTGTCACAGCTTCCGTACCTTACCACTTGTTGTGGTGGGCCTGTGGCTGCCTTTCTCATTCGGGCCACTGACGTACAGTCCACTGTCCAGCAGGGTCCTCCTCAGGGTGTCAGTCTGTAGATATAGTCTCCAGTGGGAGCAGTTCTATTTAACAGTGATATAGAAAGGGTAGTAGATACATGGAATAGCCTCCCAGTGAGAGCAGTAAAAGTGATATAGCAAGGGTAGTAGATACTGCTCCCACTGGGAGGCTATTCCATGTATTTACTACCCTTTCTATATCACTGTTACTGCCCCCACTGGGAGGCTATTCCATGTATTTACTACCCTTTCTATATCACTGTTACTGCCCCCACTGGGAGGCTATTCCATGTATTTACTACCCTTTCTATATCACTGTTACTGCTCCCACTGGGAGGATATTCCATGTATCTACTACCCTTTCTATATCACTGTTACTGCTCCCACTGGGAGGTTATTCCATGTATCTACTACCTTCTTTTCTATATCACTGTTACATGGAATAGCCTCCCAGTGGGAGCAGTAACAGTGATATAGAAAAGGTAGTAGATACATGGAATAACCTCCCAGTGGAGGCAGTAACAGTGATATAGAAAAGGTAGTAGATACATGGAATAGCCTCCCAGTGGGAGCAGTAACAGTGATATAGAAAAGGTAGTAGATACATGGAATAACCTCCCAGTGGGGGCAGTAACAGTGATATAGAAAGGGTAGTAGATACATGGAATAGCCTCCCAGTGGGAGCAGTATCTACTACCCTTTCTATATCACTGTTACATGGAATATCCTCCCAGTGGGAGCAGTAACAGTGATATAGAAAGGGTAGTAGATACATGGAATAGCCTCCCAGTGGGAGCAGTAACAGTGATATAGAAAGGGTAGTATATACATGGAATAGCCTCCCAGTGGGAGCAGTAACATTGATATAGAAAGGGTATATACATGGAATAGCCTCCCAGTGGGAGCAGTAACAGTGATATAGAAAGGGTAGTATATACATGGAATAGCCTCCCAGTGGGGGCAGTAACAGTGATATAGAAAGGGTAGTAGATACATGGAATAGCCTCCCAGTGGGAGCAGTAACAGTGATATAGAAAGGGTAGTAGATACATGGAATAGCCTCCCAGTGGGGGCAGTAACAGTGATATAGAAAGGGTAGTAGATACATGGAATAACCTCCCAGTGGGGGCAGTAACAGTGATATAGAAAGGGTAGTAGATACATGGAATAACCTCCCAGTGGGAGCAGTAACAGTGATATAGAAAAGGTAGTAGATACATGGAATAGCCTCCCAGTGGGAGCAGTAACAGTGATATAGAAAGGGTAGTAGATACATGGAATAACCTCCCAGTGGAGCAGTAACAGTGATATAGAAAGGGTAGTAGATACATGGAATAGCTCCCAGTGGGAGCAGTAACAGTGATATAGAAAGGGTAGTATATACATGGAATAACCTCCCAGTGGGAGCAGTAACAGTGATATAGAAAGGGTAGTAGATACATGGAATAGCCTCCCAGTGGGAGCAGTAACAGTGATATAGAAAGGGTAGTAGATACATGGAATAACCTCCCAGTGGGGGCAGTAACAGTGATATAGAAAGGGTAGTAGATACATGGAATAACCTCCCAGTGGGAGCAGTAACAGTGATATAGAAAGGGTAGTAGATACATGGAATAGCCTCCCAGTGGGAGCAGTAACAGTGATATAGAAAGGGTAGTAGATACATGGAATAGCCTCCCAGTGGGAGCAGTAACAGTGATATAGAAAGGGTAGTAGATACATGGAATAGCCTCCCAGTGGGGGCAGTAACAGTGATATAGAAAAGGTAGTAGATACATGGAATAACCTGCCAGTGGGGGCAGTAACAGTGATATAGAAAGGGTAGTAGATACATGGAATAACCTCCCAGTGGGGGCAGTAACAGTGATATAAGAGTGAGAGATCTCCCCTGCTGTGAAGGAGAAGCTTGTATTTTTAACTCCTGCTGGACCAGGTATTTGAGCTCCACATTAAAAAGCACAGCTGAAGCACATTGCAGTGAGGTGCTCAGATAACTGGTCCAACATGAATTAAAAACACAAGCTTCTCCTTCACAGCAGGGGGAATTGTGTGTGTGTATAGAGGAGGGGGGAGTGCCACAAACACGGGGCAGAGGGAGAGCAGGAAGTGGGATCACTCACCTCCTGCCCTGGGGGAATCTCTGCTGCAGACTCCAGCAGGGCTGGTCACACCTCCTCACTTGTCAGCTGGAAGAGGAGCACCACGAGGCAGCACTTGTCCCACAGCTCTGCTGCATCTCGGGAGCGCCCTCCCCCTCATCAGCCCGGAAGTGAAGGAGCTGCTCCAGTCACAGGGAGGAGGAGGATACTTTTCCTAATGGGCGGCACTAGAAATCCCTGGCCAGCAGTGGACAGGGAACTAGATTGTGGCGCCCCCTAGTTTGGCATCAGGCCAGGACAGTAAGGCAGCCGCCTGAGCTGCCTTACATTAGCGCCGGTCCTGCATCCACAGAGCACAGACAGACCAGAAGAACGAACCGGCGCTCATTTTTACTTCTTGAAATTTCCACAGTAAAATCATAACATATTGTAAGATATCATAGCGGGGGAGGGGGCGTATGACGGATCTGCACAGTAATCTTATTGGTCCAATGGGAGATTTTGTTTTTAACCCATTTAGAAGTTTTGCGAACGTGTCGCTATGAAAGCAATAGGTTGATATTTGGGGCTCTGTATCTTTCCATTTTCACAGTAAAATCATAGCATATTGTAGATGTTATAGAGGGTGATGTATGTGTGACAGCTGTGTGTAATCATTATTATATATATTACATTATGTTATATACTGCTCCCTCTATTATTTCTCTCTTTAATATCCCCAGAGATATTGTCTGATGATCAGTGATTTGGAACCGTCTGATGGCTTGACTCCAGTTTCTGAGGGATGCGAAGTAGCTCGTTCTCAGTGAATAACCTAGTTTACTATCCTGTGAAAGGACCTTTTGTGCCCGAATGGTTAAAGCCTGAGATACACTGCAAGTGAAGCAAAGCGTTTGGAGGTTTGACGCCGCTCGGCCTCGCAGTCAGTCTACGCTGGATCACGTTTGCTTCTGTCCGCGCTGCACAGGGATCCAACACTTTGCAGATCAAACTCGAGAAATGTTCGTGAAGTTCTTCTCATCAAGTGAAACAAAAGCCCATTTCATATAAAAAACAAGTTTATTAGTAAATACAGAGTACAACATGCCAAAACTTTATTCTCACAAAGTGCATGTCATATAGACGAAAAGTTTCTAATGAATAAAATACATATAAATTACTGCCAATATAATCAGAATAGTATAAAAAAGGTAACTCTAATCATATAGCTCCCTCCAATGACCTGACGTTATAGTCTCCACGTACCCGCACCCCCAACTCTCGCCTTCAGGACTTCCCCCGAGCTGCCCCCTTTCTATGAAACTCCCTCCCCCGTAACATCAGACTCTCCCCGTCTCTCCAGTCCTTCAAGAAGTCTGTTGGCCCCCATTGTACAGCGCTACGGAACTTGTTAATGCTTTATAAAAACTTGTAACTACTTGTAAGTGTACCTGCTGTGTGCTGTCTGTGAGCCCAGTGTACCTGCTGTGTGCTGTCTGTGAGCCCAGTGTACCTGCTGTGTGCCGTCTGTGAGCCCAGTGTACCTGCTGTGTGCCGTCTGTGAGCCCAGTGTACCTGCTGTGTGCTGTCTGTGAGCCCAGTGTACCTGCTGTGTGCCGTCTGTGAGCCCAGTGTACCTGCTGTGTGCTGTCTGTGAGCCCAGTGTACCTGCTGTGTGTCGTCTGTGAGCCCAGCGTACCTGCTGTGTGTCGTCTGTGAGCTCAGGGGTCTTGTTCCGTGCAGAGAGAGCACAGCATTTCACTGCCAATTCACACTGACTTGTATATCCCGCGCTCTGCTGCCTCTGGCACTAATACCATAGGCACGTTCAATACCTCAGCCGCTGCAAGTGCTAAGTTAGCAACTTGCCATTGAACGGCCTGCTGCCGCTTAGCGCTCAGCACTGCTAAGGCTAGGGTCAGACGAGCGCAGTGCGAACGCGCGTTCTGGCGCACTTAATCACGGCCGCACTAGCAGCAAGTGCCAGGCAATGACGGCCAATATACGAAGTACGGTCGCACAAAAGTCCGGCTGCGCAACGCAAGTGGAAAATGAACGCATTTTTTCGAGAACGTTAAACCACTAGTACTGACGTACAGAGTGCGCTGCGTCCGCTAGCGGCGTGTGTGCGTGATTTGGAGATGTCAGACGCTGCTAATGTCCGGCCAACAGAACGTCCAGACCCAAAAAGTGTTTTATTGATGATCCTACAAAATCACGGATGAAACTGCGCATAGTATGACCGCTATTGCGTATTCCGTGAAAAAATATGTCCATTCTTCGAACGCACATTTTCACGGACAACGTGAAAAATGCGTTAGTCTGACCCTAGCCTAACTTAGCACTTGCAGCGACCCGAGGAGATGCTGCGAGTAGCTGAGTCTGACGTAGTAAAGATGGCCGCTGCCATGAAGCAAGTAACAATTCCGTACGGCAATGTTAATTTTGAGGTTTTTGTTCACCAAAGCACAAAATATTTATTATTTCCCCCGGCACATAGACATATATTACAGCTCAATTTATATATTGTTTCAGAAGTAAACATAACGTTTATTCATTAAAAACTATCATTTGTGGTGTGTGCGTACAAAACGGAACTGTGCTGACTGCTTTTCTTTATCATATTTTGTCCGAGTGATGAGAAAAACAATCTGAATCTTCAATAAGAAATCTTCGGCCATTTTGGATTCAAAATTCGCATCCAAAGCGTTCAATGACATTGCTGCAGCAAACTGAATGGCTGCGCTGCAGCAATTCAGCAGCTGCTGAGGTATTGAACGGGGCTCATGTGATGCTTTTTGTCACATGACAGCGTTACATCACAGGTCCTTCTAGGAGGGTGTAAATTAGCCTCTACCGTAAACAAACCTCCTCATACTGAATCAGGAAGTGCTGCGGTTATTCTCTTCCTGCTCGTTGTTCTCTCGTGTTAGTGATGTTTTCTCTTTTTCACACTTATTTGTATTGATGTGGGATTATATGTAACTCCTGCCTCTCCTTTAACCCCTGTAGCTCCATCCCCTTTGTCCTTTGTGTCCTGAGCCCTGTGAGGCGGCAGATCCAGCTGGTGAATCCAGAGAGGAGATCCAGGCTGAGGGTGCTGGGAGTGAGCGGCTTCTTGTAAGTAAATGCATATATTGCTGATTATAAGCTGTATCCGCTGTATAATGATGTGTGTGAATTCAGCAATGAAATGTCTCCCAGCCATGGGAATAAGGCGGCGCTTAGTCTATAAGAAGCCCCTGTGTGACAATCACCCCCTGCAGGGCCACAATCACTGATATGGAGCTTTGTATACGTGTAAGGACGAGTTAACACTTTCTTTTAGACTTGTGCAGCGCTGTAAACTTTGCCTCGGGGGATCATGGGGACCTTTATGTTTACAGACAGATAAGGAAGTAGAATTGGAAAAAATGAAATTACTAAAGTCTGGGAATATTAGGAAGAGATGGCGGTTTTCTGTACCATATTAGTGTGTATATATGGTCTGTTTTATGTAATTGAAGCTGAAGAAAATGGTAGTATTTGAGGAAATTCTGAGCAAGAAGCAATAATGTACAATTTGTGTTTGGGATGCACCGATACCATTTTTTTATGACCGAGTACCGATACTTTTTTGTGATGTCATCATAAAACAGTTTTCAAAGCCCAATAGATTTCTAAGTAAAGATTTTAGGGCAGCGCCGCCATCTCCTGTTCTGAAGAACGGTAACTCAAAAGACATTTTGAAAACGAAAACATTTTTATTTCCTTGTCAAAAAGTTTTAAAAAATTTCAAACAAATTTCACAGAATATTTTTTTTACATAAGAAAATAACTTAATGTGTAAACGACCAAGAATTGGTGTAATGCGGCGAAAATACCATTTTACTGTAATAAAATAAATAATCCTTAGTCTCCTCTCAGCAATTCTTTAAGATAAAATTTGGCTTTACGAGAAATAGAAGTTGATGGATGATACAAATTCAAATGTAATGATTTATTTTTCAAAGCTTTGCGGCAAGTTCTTTCTAAGGAACAGGAAGATCTCTGCGTGTTCAGCTAGAAGCCTGTTCCTGCTGTCAGAGAGAACCTGTGATGCTGAGCTAAACAATCCTTCGCTTTCCACGCTGCTGCCCGGTGCCGAAAGATATTTTTGTGCCAGAGTTGGAAACCGCAGTTTATTAAGTGCCCAGTACTTGTGAGGTTTCTCCGAACGAGGAACAGTGGTGCCAGCAAAGAAGGACTCCAGCTGTATGGCCGCAGTTGTTGGAGTGCTGCCCTGAGATGGAGACGCATCTTCACCCGCTATTTCTTGAAAAATACTGTCCACTCTGGTACTTGATTGCTCAGTGAGGCCTTTTGACAGCTGGTTCCCCGGCCTCTGAGGAGCGGCTCTCTCTGCAGTTGTTGTTTGCAGCTTTTGCATCAATATTTCTTTGGCCTGCCTGCCTCTGTCAGCATTCGAGAAGAATCGATCTTTATACCTGGCATAATCATAAAACAAGCAGCAATGTCATCAGATACATGGCACACATAGAAACATAGAAAATGTCGGCAGATAAGAACCTTTCGGCCCATCTAGTCTGCCCAATTACATGGATACGTTACCTGGATTTATCTTTTGTTTAGGATAGCCTTATGCCTATCCCATGCCTGCTTAAATTCAATCTACTATCATATCATACTATCACGTCTGTCTTCTGCAATAAAAGAAAAATAATAATAATCTTAACCAGAAGACTTAGAAAATAACCTAGGCTAGGATACCACACATTATGGGCCCTATTACATTCTTCACGCAAATTCGTACGCGAAGCACATTTTTTTTTGCGCACAGCGTTTAACATTATCGTGTGTAATTTAACGCTGGTATTACGATCCGAGGAAATTTTTTCATCCGTCAAAAATTTTGTGTGTAAAAACGACGCGCAAAATTGTGCACACATCAACGTTGCATGCAGAAATCGGTGGCCAATCAGAATTAAGAACCACAATTGTCTCCAGTTTTTGCGCCTGCCAAAATCAATCGGTGTATATATGCTGCAGCAAACCTAACTGGAGCATCTTCCTTGATTTTGCCAAGGCCTTTGACACAGTAGACCCATGGCATCATATTACAAAAACTTAAAAACTCTGGTATTGGTGATCGCACGCTAACCTGGTTCCAATCATATGTGTCTGATCGGTCGCAATATGTGTCCATTTCTGACAGCACTTCCCTTCCCCTCCCAGTCACGTGTGGTGTACCCCAAGACTCGATACTCGGCCCCCTGCTATTCACAATATTCATAAATTTTATTTATAAAAGGATTTTACCAGGAAGGATAAATGATCTGCCCAATGTCTGCAAAGCCTCAACTGTACACATGTACGCAGACGACACTGTAATCTATACCAGCAAACCAGATCTCCCCCCAGCTGGAGGCCGTGCTGCAAGAACAATTCACAGGGGTTGTCCTGTCCCCACTCCACATACCCCCGGGGTGTATGTGCAGCTTAACAGGCAGGTAAACCTCTCCTACGAGTCAATGAACGAGACCGGTTTGCAGTCTGAAGGTTTTATTAACCCGTTGTAGGAATGTGGTAAAACTATAGGAAAACAGAAATATACGATATAAAGATACAGAATATATACGTGTTTTACATAGATAATAATACAAGACAGGATGTGTCCATATAAAGCGTAGGGGTTTTATAACTAGGCCGGACTAAAACTACATGAAAAGCAGCTGGCTGCAATGTAAGGGTTTACAAATTTACAGCACATAAGGTGCTTCTAAAGCTGAGGGAAACTGTAAGGTGACTGGGAGGAATTTAGACCATAACCTTACCGACGATGCTTTCAATAGGGGGAGAGATTGTAATGAGGTGTTCCTTCCAGCTCCTGTGGTGAAGGAAAATGGTGGCCTCTCCCACAATCCCCTGTAATAGTGAGGGAAGCACATGACTTAGCCTATAGGAATTCTGGGAAGGCTGAATACCAGGGTGCTGTAAAAATAAGTGGCCACTAGATGGCGTCTCTAAACACATTACATTTTACATTTCTGCTCTGAAGGCAGCACACTCCCCGCTTGGTGTCGGTAGACACCACCATCGGAGTCTTCTGAAGAAAACAATAAAATGAGTTCAGTTACTGGTCTAAGAAATAACTTGGTCTCATTCTGCTTGTATATCTTGACTTCGGCTTTACGGACCTTTCCATCATCACTCGGGAGTGTTTTCGTAATCAGACCTAAAGGCCACTCGTTTCTGTGCGACTGGTGATCTTTCATAAGCACAATGTCGCCAGGTTTAAGATTAGGTTTGGTGGTTTGCCATTTTCTTCTTGGTTGTAAGGTTGAGATGTACTGTTTCCTCCACCTGTCCCAAAAGGTATCGGCAAGGCTTTGTACTTGTCTCCATTGACGTTTATAGAAGTCTCTAGTACTGAAGTAACCAGTTGGAGCAGCAGTGGTGCTAGTCTTCTGAGTAAGCAGCATAGTTGGGGTGAGGATTGCTGGATCTTCAGAATCAGTGGAGATTGGAATCAGAGGTCTAGCGTTTATAATAGCGGAGACTTCTGCCATGAAAGTAACTAGGCACTCGTGAGTAAGTCTTCCAGTACTTACTTGTAAGAAAATGGAATCTAGGATCCTTCGTGCTATGCCAATCATCCTCTCCCAGGTTCCTCCCATGTGAGAAGAATGCGGTGGGTTAAAGATCCAAGTGCAGCCTTGTTCGCTCAAATATCTCTCTACGTGGCTGGCATCCACGTTTGAAGAAATCTGTAGTTCTTTAGCTGCTCCTACAAAGTTTGTACCTCTGTCAGAGCGAATGTGTTTAAGAGGGCCTCTTATAGCGATGAAACGCCTGAGAGCGTTTATGAAACTAGAGGTGTTCATTGATTCGATCACCTCTATGTGGACAGCTCGGATGGTCATACAGGTGAATATTACTGCCCAGCGTTTACTGCTGGCGCAACCTCCTCTTGTGTGTCGGGCGGAGACGGACCATGGACCAAATACATCAAGGCCGATGTTGGTGAAAGGAGGAGCTGTGCTAAGCCTGTCAGAAGGAAGATTGGCCATCTCTTGTGTTTGAAAAATACCACGTAGTTTGCGACAAGTAACACATTTAAAAATAAATCTGCTCACACATCTTTTTGCTCCAACTATCCACAGTCCAGCAGCTCGTAAAGCCCCTTCTGTAAAAAGTCGTCCCTGATGTTTTACCTGATCGTGATAGTGTTGTACGAGCAAAGAAGAGATGTGATGACAACCAGGGATCAATACAGGATGCTTCTCTGAAAAGTCTATGCTAGCTTCCTTAAGACGACCTCCTACTCTTAGCAAGCCGTCTTCATCGATGAATGGATCGAGTTTCTTGAAACCACTGTCTTTAGGAAGAGATCTCTGATTAGTGATACAGTCAATTTCGTTAGTGTAGATTTCTTGTTGTACTGTACGGATAATTATATTTCTTGACTGTTCCAATTCAGTTGCTTTGTAGGCACTGTTACAGCGGTGACAACCTTTACAGTCCTTTAATTCTGCGGGCGTAGTATTTCTGGAAGAACGAACTACGTGAATTAAGCAAGCGATGCCCCTAACAAGTGACCTCCAGGTAGAGAACTTGTTGAATCTGAGAGATCCGAGCTGGTTGCTTGAAGTCACTGTGTGTAGTGTAGACACCTGAGGGCGGACTTCTTCATCCGTATCTATATTTACCAGTTGAAATGTGTGACAGTCAGAAGTGATATTCTGAGAATTATGTAAGAATGCAGGAACTGTAAACCATGTTGAGTCTTTTAGATTGTTAGCGGCAACATATCTGGTTGCATGGTCTGCGGGGTTGTGGTCGGTAGGTACGAAATGCCATTGTTTTGGGCAAGTGGATCTTCTGATTCTATGTACCCTGTTGCTGACGTAAACATAGAAACGTCTGGATTCGTTGCTGATGTAACCCAAGACTACTTTGCTGTCTGTGTAGAACTCAGTGTCTTTAATCTCTATGTTCATTTCTGTGGTGATCAGTTCGGCTAGTTCCACTGCCAGTACGGCAGCGCAGAGTTCCAGTCTAGGAATTGTATGTTCTGGGAGTGGTGCAAGTTTCGCTTTTCCCATGATGAATCCTATATGACATTGTTCTTTGATGTCTACAGTCTTTAAATAAGCTACTGCAGCAATTGCTTTGACAGATGCGTCTGAGAAGACACAGAGGTTTTGTGTTCGAACTTCTGAAGAGGGCACGGGGGCATATGGACGTGCAATGTGAACTCTGGCCAAAGCTGTTAGAGAGTTTTTCCACTCCATCCACAAACCCTTTTTCTCAGTGGGGAGCGGGTCATCCCAGTCTTTTGTCTCCCAGGTAAGATCTCTGAGTATTGCTTTACCTTGAATGGTGACGGGAGCTGCAAATCCTAGGGGATCGTAAAGGCTGTTTATAACGGACAGGGTACCCCTGCGGGTGTATGGTTTTTCTTCTAGACTGACTTGAAAGGTAAAGGTGTCACTATTTAAGTCCCAAAGTAGACCAAGGCTCCGTTGAGTAGGGAGGACGTCAGTACCTAGGTCTAAATCTTTCAGATCATTAGAATGGTCTTGGGAAGGGAAGGCTTTAATTACCCTTTTGCTGTTAGAAGCAATTTTGTGAAGTCTCAAGTTTGAGTGGGAGAGCATACTTTGAGTTCTTTTTAGGAGACTGATAGCAGCCTCATCTGTGGGCAGTGATTTTAAACAGTCGTCTACATAGAAGTCCTTATCTACAAAGTGTCTAACGTCTGCCGCATATTTCGCTTCTCCTTCCTTAGCGGACTGTCTGAGTCCATAAATAGCAACTGCAGGAGAGGGGCTGTTACCAAAGATGTGTACCCGCATACGGTACTCTATGATATCTTTGGAGGGTTCGTTATCTTTAAACCAAAAGAATCTCAGGAAATTTCTGTGTTCTTCTTTAACAAAGAAGCAGTGAAACATCTGTTGAATGTCGGCCATAAATGCAACTGAATCTTTACGAAAACGGAGGAGTACTCCTATGAGTCTGTTATTAAGGTCGGGACCTGACAGTAAGACATTGTTTAAGGAGACACCCTCATGTTTGGCACTAGAGTCGAACACTGCTCTAATCTGGCCTGGTTTCTTTGGATGGTATACTCCAAATATGGGTAGGTACCAGCACTCTTCACCGTCAGTTAAGGTAGGTGCTACTTCTGCATGACCGTTCAAGTATTTTCTCCATGAAGCTGAAAAAGTGGTTTTTCATTTCTGGCTTTCTTTGAAAACTGCGCCTAAGAGACACAAAGCGTTTATAGACTTGTTCTCTGTTGTTAGGCAAACGTTGTCTTTGGGGTTTAAAGGGTAGAGGTGCGACCCAACTGTTAGAGTCATCCTTAACTATTCCCTGTTCCATGATCTCTAAGAACAACCTATCTTCAAAGGACGTAGCTACCTGGTAATCTGTTTTAGTGCTGAGAAATACTGAGGACCCTAGGTGACCTTGGTCACTGTCACAGTAAGGGTCTACGGTAGGTTTGGACAGATAGGTGTTATGTGGTAGCTCTTTTACAAGGAATCGATTTTGGCATGGTTGAAAAAGGGAGGGGCGCCCGTTCTCTAGAGTCTTAGTTAACATGTTGCTGACTGAGATGGGTTTGTGTACGCTTCCCAAACAAACATCTCCTATAATAACCCATCCTAAATCAAGTCTTTGGGCGTAGGGAGCATTGTGAGGGCCATTAATCTGATCTCTAACTTTGTGAACTCGTAAGATATCTCTCCCAAGGAGTAGGACTATCTGAGCTTGGGGGTCTAGTACTGGTATAAGGTGGGCTATGCGTTTTAGATGAGAGTGGTGTACTGCAGCATCAGGGGTGGGAATCTCAGCTCTATTATCTGGAATCTGGTTACATTCGATTACAGTAGGTAGCAGAAGGCGTGTCTGGCCATCTATAGACTCAACTTGGAAACCTGTAGCTCTTCTCCCTGCCGTCTCGACTGTACCTGCACAAGTCTTTAAGGAGTAAGGAGAGATAGGCCTTTAATGTTGAAGATGTCAAAGAAGGTGGATCTCGCTAGAGATTTGTTACTTTGGTCATCTAGGATAGCGTAGGCACATACAGCTTTATCCTTGCAACCTGTTGGGTACACTTTGACTAGACAGATTTTTGAACAAGACCTACCGCCTATGATTCCTTTGCAGACTTCAGTACATTGTGCGGTAACTGCTGGTGTACCTATTTCGGTGTTTATTCCTTCTTCACTATGATCTTGGGTATTGTTGGCTTGAGTTAAAATACGTGGAGGTGGCCCAGGGTGTAGGGCTGCGTTATGACTTGTACTGTCACATTCTGTGCATTTTACACTGACCTTACAGTCTCTAGCAAAGTGAGACGTTGAGGAGCAACACTTGTAGCAGATATTGTTCTCCCTGAGGAAAGTCTTGCGGTCCTCTATGGGTTTCTCTCTGAAGCCTCTGCATTTCAGAAGAGGATGTGGCTTCCTGTGTAGGGGACACTGCCGGCTAGGGTCTTTATCTTCCAAGTAGGGAGAGGTTGATGATCTGTGGAAGGAATCTGTAGAGGAAACATTAGTTTTATGGACTATCACTGGCGCTTTATGGTATCTTAGACTGGAAGGAGCGGCATGAGACAGTATAAAATCAAAGCTGGGATCATTTCTAATTCTTGCTTGTTGATTTACGAAGTCCACAAACACATCAAAGGGAGGAAATGATACCTTGTGCATTTGCTTGTAATTGGAACCATGTGTGACCCATCACTCCTGGAGGTTGTAGGGGAGCTTTTGGACTATAGGGTTGACACCTCTAGCTGTGTCAAGGAAAGTAAGTCCAGGCAAATCTCCTTCTGCTTTGGCTACCTGCAGTTCCATGAGCAGGTCACTTAGTTCTCTAAGTTTCTGATAACCTTTACCAGATATTCTAGGGAAGTCATCAATTCTTTTAAACAGGGCGTTTTCTATTGCCTCTATTGAGCCATAGCACTCTTCAAGTCTTTCCCAGATCCTTCTAAGGCCTGTCTCTGGGTAGTTTATATTTATTGCTCTTATACATTTAGCATGTTCTGCGGACTCATTTCCGAGCCAATTAACTAGGAGATCTAACTCTTTGCCGTATGACAGGTCTAAGTCTCTGATTACGTTCTGAAAGGTAGACCGCCAAGCTCTGTAGCTTTCTGGGTGATCATTGAACTTTACAAGTCCTTTGGTGATTAGCTCACGCCGTGAGAGGAACTTTGCAAAGTCCATAGTAGCTTGGCTATTACTAGAAAAGGGCTGCAGTGCATTGTTAGGAGGGTGGGGTGTGTAGAAATACCTTTGAGGAGTCTCTGATTTAGGCCGGTTAACATCATACCGTTTCGGTGTGAAAGACGTCTCTGTGCGCTGGAATGGATGCTGATTTCCTCGTTGCGTAGAGAAGTCGCCACGGGCAGTGTCGCTCTGCTCGGCGTTCTCCTGTCTGAAGCGCTGAACTTCAGGGTCGGCTGTTTGTTGCTTTATTTGCTTCGTTTGGCTTGTCGCTCTGATGACATCTATTGATTCTTGTGCAGGCTGAAGATTGCTGCTTGATTTGGATTGTTGATAGACGTACGCTGCTGTACGTTGTAGCGTGTCCTGGTGATCCTCTCCTGGACCGAGCACGCTGCTGCATCCGCTGTGCTTGCTGGTGGGGTGCGTAGCTGCTTCTAGAGCCTCTGCTTCGGCTATGGCTGCTGCCGCTTCCTTCTCTACTGCCAGCTTCTCTAGGTTGATTTCCAAAAGGGCTTCTCTCTTTGTTGAAGCACTTCCTTGATTTCCAAAAGGGTTCTCTCTTTGTTGAAGGCAGCTTCCAAAAGAGCTCTCTCTTTGTTGAAAGCGGCTTCTGAAAGAGCTGTCTCTTTTTTTAGCTGCAACTCCTGCTCTGCAAAGGCGGCACGTGCTTTTGCGACTTCGGCCTTAGCGCGAGCAATGGCGGCTGCTTCGCTAACAGACGATTTGATAGAGTAGCCCGATCGGGACCTTGTCTTGTATGAAGACGCCTGACTTTGTGACATGGTTTGACTGTTTAAAGGTTGCAGGTTGTCGTATGCAGGTAACCGCGTTGACAGTAGTTGGCCTCTGTACAGTCCGATCTCTCATCCGCTTCCTATCTGTGCGTTGTTTCACTTTTCGCGCGTCTTCTCTGCGCGTCGGTTACTTTTCGCGCGTCTTGTATGCTCGTCGTTTTACTGTCCTGTCCCCACTCCACGTACCCCCGGGGTGTATGTGCAGCTTAACAGGCAGGTAAACCTCTCCTACGAGTCAATGAACGAGACCAGTTTGCAGTCTGAAGGTTTTATTAACCCGTTGTAGGAATGTGGTAAAACTATAGGAAAACAGAAATATACGATATAAAGATACAGAATATATACGTGTTTTACATAGATAATAATACAAGACAGGATGTGTCCATATAAAACGTGGGGGTTTTATAACTAGGCCGGACTAAAACTACATGAAAAGCAGCTGGCTGCAATGTAAGGGTTTACAAATTTACAGCACATAAGGTGCTTCTAAAGCTGAGGGAAACTGTAAGGTGACTGGGAGGAATTTAGACCATAACCTTACCGACGATGCTTTCAATAGGGGGAGAGATTGTAATGAGGTGTTCCTTCCAGCTCCTGTGGTGAAGGAAAATGGTGGCCTCTCCCACAATCCCCTGTAATAGTGAGGGAAGCACATGACTTAGCCTATAGGAATTCTGGGATTTCTGAATACCAGGGTGCTGTAAAAATAAACGGCCACTAGATGGCGTCTCTAAACACATTGCATTTTACATTTCTGCTCTGAAAGCAGCACAGGGGTAGAAAAGTGGATCGCAGATAACAAACTTTTTCTAAATACTGACAAAACTGTAACAATGCTCTTTGGAACCGCACCTAAACTACACAAATTGCAAACACCCCTTCTATGTGTGGGGATAAGATCAAATAACACGCTGACTACATTCACTTCTCTCAAATATCTAGGTATGTGGTTGGACCCAAATCTATCCTTTGGCCCCCACATCGAAAAACTCTCATCTAAACTTTACCCCAAACTAGGTGCCCTGTACAGAAACAAATCCTGCCTGAGCCCCGCGGTAAGAAAGCAGATTGTACAACAAATGCTTATGCCGGCTATTGAATACGGGAGATCTAGTGTATGCAGCCGCCCCTCAAACACACCTCCAGAAACTTACTACATTGTATAACTCATTCTGCCGCTTTGTGCTACAATGTAACTAGACAACTACCATTATGACATGTTAAAAGAACTAAACTGGCCGTCGCTGGAATCTAGACGCACCCTTCACCTTTCCAACCTGGTGTTTAAGAGCTTTTCTGGGAAGCTGCCACCCTACCTGAATAGGCTGCTTCCCCCAGCAGTTCCCTCATCCTATAACCTCCGATCCAGGACCAGCACCTTACTTGCAATACCACAATACAAAAAGACAGTTGCTCGGTCCTCCTTTTCCTACAGAGCACCGCAAATATGGAATAACCTCCCTGACGCCATCAAATCTTCCCCCAGTCTTAAGTCCTTAAGAGTTCCCTATTAACATACCTCAATACGAAATGCACCTGTAAACATGTAACACAGTGACCATATACAGAATGCACCTGTAAACATGTAACATAGTGACTATATACAGAATGCACCTGTAAACATGTAACATAGTGACTATATACAGAATGCACCTGTAAACATGTAACATAGTGACTATATACAGAATGCGCCTGTAACATGTAACAGTGACTATATACAGAATGCCCTGTAAACATGTAACACAGTGACTATATACAGAATGCACCTGTAAACATGTAACACAGTGACTATATACAGAATGCACCTGTAAACATGTAACATAGTGACTATATACAGAATTCGCCTGTAAACATGTAACACAGTTACTATATACAGAATGCACCTGTAAACATGTAACACAGTGACTATATACAGAATGCACCTGTAAACATGTAACACAGTGACTATATACAGAATGCACCTGTAAACATGTAACACAGTGACTATATACAGAATGCACCTGTAAACATGTAACACAGTGACTATATACAGAATGTGCCTGTAAACATGTAACACAGTGACTATATACAGAATGCACCTGTAAACATGTAACACAGTGACTATACAGAATGCACCTGTAAACATGTAACAGTGACTATATACAGAATGCACCTGTAAACATGTAACACAGTGACTATATACAGAATGCGCCTGTAAACATGTAACACAGTGACTATATACAGAATGCACCTGTAAACATGTAACACAGTGACTATATACAGAATGCACCTGAAAACATGTAACACAGTGACTATATACAGAATGCACCTGTAAACATGTAACACAGTGACTATATACAGAATGCACCTGTAAACATGTAACACAGTGACTATATACAGAATGCACCTGTAAACATGTAACACAGTGACTATATACAGAATGCACCTGTAAACATGTAACACAGTGACTATATACAGAATGCACCTGTAAACATGTAACACAGTGACTATATACAGAATGCACCTGTAAACATGTAACACAGTGACTATATACAGAATGCACCTGTAAACATGTAACACAGTGACTATATACAGAATGCACCTGTAAACCTGTAACACAGTGACTATATACAGAATGCACCGGTAAACATTTATTTCCTACATATTTATTTTTTCTGTTAATCTGTATATTTGGTTTTGTGTTAATTTCTTGCATTTATTACTTTGTATTTCTGTAACAATTCAAAGTTCTTGAATCCAGGACATACTTGAAAACGAGAGAAATCTCAATGTATCCTTCCTGGTAAAATCCTTTATAAATAAATAAATAATAAAAACACGCACAACTTCTCCATTTTATTGTTTGGGTATGTGTAGAACGTGTAACTATACTGTGCTGTATTTTTTTTTCGTGCTGGTGTATTTGGTTTCGGCCAGAACGTTCAGATTTGCAGTTACCACCAGCTTTTAAAAGACGTTAAAAATATGCGCGCAAACGTCGTTCGTAAAAAGTTGCGCATCGATTGTAATACCATCCGCGTACCAGCGCACAAATGCTTTTTTTTTTTTTGAGAAAGGATTTTAGCAGGAAGGATATATTGAGATTTCTCTCGTTTTCAAGTATGTCCTGGGTGGCGAGTATGTACCGTTAGGTGTCTTGCCCAAGGACACTTACTGGAGAGGTTGCTCGCTGGGATGGAACCCATGACTCCACAGACTCTCTCCACGCAGAGCGGCGATGTTACCTCTACTCCACCCAGCCGGTATATTTGCACTCACAATGTTAAGTATGGGATGCGCACACGAACTTTCGTTCGCACAGGGTCACTCGCGTTAGACGATAACACAAATCGTTTGCGCAAACGTCGTAATACGACGTTCAGCGCAAATGGTTTTGCCCCTCGCGTTAATGCGGAAGAATGTAATAGGGCCATATATATATATATATAACAAAACCAGGGAGAGAGCACTCCAGACAAACACATTCAAAAACCTGCAACAACAGCTCCATGCATGGGGGCGTAATACCAGCTTTTACCACATGGTGAAAATTTCTAAACTCTGAGCTTTGTTGAATAAATTGGTGGAAATTTGGTTCACAATGAACGGCCGTGAATTGTTTTAAGCTGCCAACAGCGTCAATGTAATCCACCCTCTGGCAGGTCCTACTCTGCGAACTTAATGACTGCCCATCATGGGATAAACTCACTCACTGAGGAACGGGTCCCTTCATGGAGCTCCCGCAGATCAAGCTTATATAGAACCTGGAGGAGGAGTACCTGTGACAGGGAGGGGTGCATACCCAGGAAATTCATATGAAAAACACATGGGGGGGCTGCACTCAGCCTAAACTAAGCATTCAGTGTGGGTGCGTCTCAAAAATAAAATACAATAAACGCTTAGTTTAGGCTGAGTGCAGCAACCCCCCCCCCATGTGTTTTTCATATGTATTTCTTGGGCATACTTACTGTCCTGAGCAACGCCGGGAAAGTTTCCGCGATTCCGCACGTTGAAGGACCCCAGCCGCGGTCACGTGGGAGTTCCACGTGATCGCGGCTGGGGTCCTTCATCAAGCGCACGCGTGAAGACTTTGTCGGCGTCGCTCGGGAAGGTAAGTATGCCGCGGAGAGCTCCAGGGGCGGCTGTCCGAATGCCGATAGAGCATTCGAACAGCCGACCCATGTCTGGTCTGGGGTCTGAGCTGGGGGGCAATATCCATGAGCTGGGGGGCAATATCCATGAGAGCTTGGGGGCATTATCCATGAGAGCTTGGGGGCATTTATCCATGAGCTGGGGGGCATATATTCATGAGAGCTTGGGGGCATTATCCATGAGAGCTTGGGGGCATTATCCATGAGCTGGGGGGGCAAATATCCATGAGCTGGGGCATATCCATGAGCTGGGGGGCAATTATGCATGAGCTGGGGGGGCAAATATCCATGAGCTGGGGGGGCAAATATCCATGAGCTGGGGACAGTATCTATGAGCTGGGGGCAAATATCCATGAGCTGGGGCAGTATCCATGAGCTGGGGTAATATCCATGAGAGCTGGGGGCATTCTGTATGTGTGTATATAGAAACATAGAAACATAGAAAAAAGTCGGCAGATAAGAACCTTTCGGCGCATCTAGTCTGCCCAATTAAATGGATACTTAACCTGGATTTAGCTTTTGTTTAGGATAGCCTTATGCCTATCCCATGCTTGCTTAAATTCAATTACTGTTTTGGCCTCTACCACTTCTACTGGAAGACTGTTCCATGTATCCACCACCCGCTGTCACGTATCGCGCTGTTTTGGGGCGCCTGGCAGCAACTTCCTCGCTGCTCGCTGGCCAGGCGCCGAATGTTATACACTGCCGGATGCGCTCACGTAGGACGCCGGGGGGCGGGGCCTGGCGTGATGACGCGGACCCGCCGGGTTTAAAGCCCGGCTTCACAATTTCACCGGTGCCCTGACGTGGTATCATTCCCCGCAGAGCTCTCGGGTGTCTGGTGTTGGCAGTGATTGACTCTCTGCTTCTGACTAATTTATTTATCCTCTGTGTATGAGCCTTGGCTTTGGCAAACGAACCACCCCTGTGTACGACTCTTGGTATTGGCAAACGAACCTCTCTGTGTATGACCCTTGGCATTGGCAAACGAACCACCCCTGTGTACGACTCTTGGTATTGGCAAACGAACCTCCTTGTGTATGACCCTTGGTATTGGCAAACGAACCTCCTTGTGTATGACCCTTGGCATTGGCAAAAGAACCACCACTGTGTATGACCCTTGGTATTGGCATACGAACCTCCCTGTGTATGACCTTTGGCATTGGCAACGACTCCGCTACGCCTCTGCTCCTAAACAGCCTTGGTTTCTGTGGTAGTCTGTGTGTAACCCAAAGTATACAGCAGACTACCTTTTCTATTTCTGGAGTCCTAGGGAGAACGAAAACTCTATCTTGTATATCTGTCTGGTGTTTACCCTTTTGGGTACTCTGTCTGGTGAAATATCTGTCTAGTTGTGCCGACCATTCAAGGATCGGAAGGTTAGAGATCGGTCTACGTATAGGGACCACTATTCTGGTATTCAGGGGGATACGTGACACCCGCTCAGTAAAATAATGCTCCTGATGTTACTTTTAAACCTTTGCCCCTCTAATCTAAGACTATGTCCTCTTGTTTTGCTACTTTGTTTCCTTTTAAATATACTCCCTTCCTCTACCTTGTGGATTCCCTTTACGTATTTAAATGTTTCTATCATATCTCCTCTGTCTCGTCTTTTTTCTATCCTTCTGGAGATACGGTCTCCAGTACTGTACACAGTACTCCAAGTGAGGTCTCACCAGTGCTCTGTACAGTGGCATGAGCACTTCCCTTTTCCTACTGCTAATACCTCTCCCTACACAACCAAGCATTCTGCTAGCATTTCCTGCTGCTCTATTACATTGACTACTTACCCTTAGATCCTCTGAAATAATGACCCCTAAATCCCTTACCTCAGATGTTGAGGTTAGGACTGTATCAAATATTCTATATTCAGCCCTTGGGTTTTTACGTCCCAGGTGCATTATCTTGCACTTATCCACATTAAAACTCAATTGCCACAACTCCGACCATTTTTTTAGTTTACCTAAATCATTTGTCATTTGGCTGATCCCTCCAGGAACGTCAACCCTGTTGCAAATCTTTGTGTCATCAGCAAAAAGACATACTTTTCCATTAATACCTTCTGCAATATCACTAATAAAAATATTAAAGACCCTCTGTTGTCTGTCACTCAGCCACTGCCTAATCCATTCAACAATATTGGAATCCAAGCTCAAAGATTGCAATTTATTGATAAGCCTTCTATGCGGAACAGTATCAAAAGCCTTACTGAAATCTAAATAAGCAATGTCTACTGCACCACCTGTGTCTATTATTTTTGTTACCCAATCAAAAAAATCAATAAGATTAGTTTGGCATGATCTCCCTGAGGTAAACCCATGTT
>RXON01001654.1:0-31037 GCA_009667805.1 Leptobrachium leishanense
AGATAATATCACGAGGTTGGGAGTTGGGGGGGCCCCTGGCCCGTAGCGCCGATGAACTCGGTCCATTAGAAAGCTCTCAGCAGGCAGGTCAGGCAACAACCGCTGAAACAGGCCCACCACCGTGGCTTCCAGCGCAGCCTGTGACACCTCCTCTGATAGGCCTCTTATTCGGAGGTTATTGCGTCTGGATCGGTTAGACGCATCTTCCATGGCCTTCTCTAATCCCTCCACCCGGTCCTGGAGCTGATTTATTACATCTGCGGACGTGTTAGCCTGCTGCACCACCTCCTCCACCCGGGCCTCCAAATCTGATGTGCGGGACCCCAGGGCCTGGATTTCTGCTTTAACCGCCTGGGAGCCTCTCACAATCTCCCCAGCCAAGATCTCCTGTACCTCCGTTATTTTTTGGAAGAGCGCCGCTATGTCCTGTTTGGATGCCGGAATCAAGGTGGCGATGCCCGCCGAGTCTTCCCCTCCATCTTCCGGCGGGGTCCGGCCGCCATCTTGTCTTATCTCCTGGGTGCGGCGGGCCGCGAAAATCGGCGCAACCGGGCCGTCTGCCGCTTTTTTTTGTTTTTGCGGCGGCATGGCAGGGTGCAGGTGAGCTTCTCCCTTCACTCGATGTAACCTGGTCGGGTCAGTGGTAAACGGTTCCGCTTGAAAAGTCACCCGCGGCCCAGGAGCTCAGCTCTCACACAGCCAGCCGCATGCTCGTCCAGGCTCCGCCCCCAAAATGGGAATATTTTTAACATTGAAGCCTATGGGATAAAACAATCTTGTTGCTAAAACATCAGGCAGACGAGGCCCTCTAATCAAGCACTGTAGAGGGCAGCCCGCCGGGGCCTCCCAAGGATCCCTTGAGGACCATGCGGCCGCCTGATGACAGAGGAGCTGCGACTGTGCAGGCTGGCCGGCCAGGTGCATGTGGCAGAGAGGCGGCGCAGGGAGGGAGCCACTGCACCTGCTGCCACGGCGGACCCCCCATCACAACCAGGATCCAGGGAGCCCCCACTGACTGACCACCAGGCTAAGGTAAGGCAACACATTTCTAAAAAAAATAAAATCCAAGGACATTTTTAAATGTCCCCGGGAACATAAAATAAATCTCTTTTTTTTCTTTCTAATACTCACCTGATTCCTGGATCCACCAACAAGCGCAGCCTCCCGTCTCCCACGCTGTTAGAAGCTGCATACACCGGCGCGCTGTGTGCAGCTTCTAAGAAGATACAGTTGTGTTCAAAATTATTCAACCCCCAATGCTGTAAAGGGTTTTAGGGAATTTAGTGTACATTTGTAATTGTATTCAGAATGAAATCCTACAAGGACTTTTTAAAGAACCATATGCAACTAAAACGACATCAATTGGTTTTGTAATACAGTAGTAAATGTTTCTTTTGTGAATTCTTCATTGACACAATTATTCAACCCCTTAAAGACTACCACTCTGAAGAACAGAGGTTCATTCAAGTGTTTTCAATCAGGTATTGAAAACACCTGTGGATGTCACGGAGCATCAATAAAGCATAATAAGCACCAATTAGGCAGCTTTAAAATGACTGTGATACTCAGCTCCTTCTAGACATTTACTGGTGTGGTTACAAACATGGTGAAGTCAAGAGAATGGTCCAGGAAGACAAGAGAAGAGGTGACTACTCTTCACAGGAAGGGCAATGGCTATAAGAAGATTGCAATGATGTTAAACATACCAAGAGAGACCATAGGAAGCATCATTCGCAAATTCAAGGCAAAGGGCACTGTTGAAACGCTACCTGGTCGTGGCAGAAAGAAGATGCTGACTTCGACTGCTGTGCGCTACCTGAAGCGTAGAGTGGAGAAAAGTCCCCGTGTGACTGCTGAGGAACTGAGAAAAGATTTGTCAGATGTGGGTACTGAAGTTTCAGCTCAGACAATACGGCGCACACTGGGTAATGAAGGCCTCCATGCCAGAACTCCCAGGCGCACCCCCTTGCTGTCTCCAAAGAATAAGAAGAGTCGACTGCAGTATGCCAAAAGTCATGTGGACAAACCACAGATGTTTTGGGATAGTGTTCTGTGGACTGATGAAACAAAATTAGAACTGTTGGGCCCATGGATCAACGCTATGTTTGGAGGAGGAAGAACAAGGCCTATGAAGAAAAGAACACCTTGCCTACTGTGAAGCATGGCGGGGGGTCATTCATGCTTTGGGGCTGTTTTGCTTCTGCAGGTACAGGGAAGCTTCAGCGTGTGCAAGGTACCATGAATTCTCTTCAGTACCAGGAGATATTGGATGACAATGTGATGCAGTTCGTCACAAACCTGAGACTTGGGAGACGTCGGACCTTTCAACAGGACAATGATCCCAAGCATACCTCCAAGTCCACTAGAGCATGGTTGCAGATTAAAGGCTGGAACATTTTGGAGTGGCCATCGCAGTCACCTGACTTAAATCCGATTGAGAACCTCTGGTGGGACTTAAAGAAAGCAGTTGCAGTGCGCAAGCCTAAGAATGTGACTGAACTGGAGGCTTTTGCCCATGACGAATGGGCGAAGATACACGTAGATCGCTGCAAGACACTTGTGTCAAGCTATGCTTCACGTTTAAAAGCTGTTATAACTGTAAAAGGATGTTGTACTAAGTACTAAGATTGAATGTCACTTGGGGGTTGAATAAAACTGATAATGATGTGAGCACAGAAAAGACATTTGTGGTTATTTCATTATAAATGTTATGTTATATTTGTCTGACCTACACGTGCCTCTTTGATATAATTGTAAGCAAGATGACTGAATGATCAAAATCAATGTCAAACTGGCCAAAACACTCAATTTCAGTGGGGGTTGAATAATTTTGAACACTTCTGTATGCTATTAGTGTAGAGGGAGCGATGTAAAATGCGCAGCAAGCTTCCCTGCTACACTAATAGCGTATCTTCTCAGAAGCTGCACACAGCACGCCGGTTAAAGCTAGCATCAGACTGTAGAGGTGCTGCCCGGCAGTGTGAGGATTCATATGCTGCATTAATTATTCTTCTTACAAATTTGGTTACTTAACCCGTTTGCATTTGGATTGTAATATTGTGACATCCAGGGCCCCGGGTGACGATTGGGGGGGGCCCCGGACGCATGGTGCCACCAGCTGGCCGAATGCCAGGAGCTCCGGTGGCACCCAGCGCAGCTGTAAGTGATCAGGGGGCAGGGTGCAGCGTGATGACGCGGAGCCGCCGGGACCTTTAAATCAGGAGCGCGTGCTGTACACCTTGCCTTGCCGTGAACTTTCATTCCCGCATCACTAGCTTACCGAATCAGTTTGTATACTTGTTACTGACCGTGCTTGTTCTGAGGACTAGGGATGAGCTGTTCGGTTCGATCAGTTCGGAGTTCGAACCGAACTTTGGTTGTTCGAAAGTTTGCGAACTTTGAACTTTTTGGGTGTGTTCGGTTCGAGTTCGCAAAAAAAGAAATTTTGAAAAAAAGTATAGAAAATACTTAAAAAAATACTAAAAAATCTAGAAATAAAGAGACTCTTTACTGCAGAATATTATAAGCAACGGTTTATTAGATATTGAATTAAAAACTAATGTGTATGTGCAAAGATTCTCAACTCTAAATGACCTGTGTTTTTCAAATGGCATAACAGGTGTTTTTAGTCTGGTCTAATCAATTTGATACATTGTAGACTATACTGAGGGGGTGGGGTGGTGTCTGCTTCTGATTTAGATTTGAGAAGTGTTAATTTCCCTCCTAAAACTTCTAATATGCTGTATTTCACCGCAATGTGCTTAGCTCATTTTTACCGCTTTTGCTCATCATGTTTAAACGCGATTTTGAAGCCACATTTTGTTAAATGACCGACATGTTAGACATTGTTCTTTCCGGCAGACTCCGTAGATTCATAATATATCATTTTTATTTGTATACGTCCTGTCCTGGCTGTATATTATGAAAAAAATGCAATAAAAATAGAATTTTTAATCATCTGCAGTGTGTAAAGTTTTTTTTTTCACATTTTAGCACATGAGCGTTTGCGGTTATGTTTTCTATGGGGTGCGCTTGTACAAAAATTAGAAATGGGGACTTGTTACATTTTGTGGGGGGAATTACGTGAGTTATAGCAAACGCACCCCATAGAAAAAAATCATTAGTGCATCATCGTTCACATTATAATTGCAATGAGAACAATATTGCTGCATTAATAAAAATAACACACAAAAAAAATACATGTTTTTTTTTTATTTTTATTTTTTTTACTTTATACCTGGTCATGTTGGGTATCATTCGAAAGACCATGCTCAGGCCTTTCGATTGACACCCTCCATGACCCACTAGATGCCTGGAGATATCGGGGTTCAAATGAACCCCCTATCTCCACCAGGGGATTGGCCTGGGCAATATATATATATACGCATGATGAAAATTTGCAAAGGATAAGGCACGCAAAGTGAAATTTTGATGTGTCTGAAATTGAAACTTACGTGACAACTCTTATTTTTTTTTGTTAATTTAGATTTGTTCAATTCAGTTAATTTTAATTTGTTTAATAGAGTTAATTTAAAATGGTTTAATACAGTTTATTTATATTTATTTCACCTTTACTATTGGTGCTTTTCAAACTTTATTCTTAAGTAAAAAGAAATTTAGCAGTTTCATGTTGTGTCGTTTCTTTTTTTTGGGGGGGGCTGCAAGTAGCTGGTCTTGCCTAGGGCGCAAAATAGTCTAGCACCGGCCCTGACCGCATGGTTCACCCCTGCACTCTTCCACAATACCACAGAGGGGTTACTGTATGATGGCACTTGCTAGCGTGGCACCAAAGGCACAATATTTGGCTGCACTGCCACTGACGCCTGTATCAGATTCATATCCTCAGAGGGGTGAGACTGTGTGACGGCACTGTTGCCGTCGCTAAAGGCCCAATTTTAGGCTAGGGTCAAACAAACGCATTTTTCACAGCGAATGTCAAAAAGTGCGTCCGAACGCATTGAGGTGTTTTTTCACGGAAAGCGCTTAAACGGTCATACGATGCGCATTTTTGTGCGTGATTTTTTACGGATCCAAACCAGGAAACTTTGGGTGTCTGGACGTTATGTTGGCCAGACATGAGCAGCGTCTGACGTCTCCTAATCACGCACACACGCCGCTATGCGGACGCAGCGCACTCTGTACGTCAGTGAGGTGAGGTCAGTGGCTGGTGAGGCACTGGCTAGTATCAGAGCCAGATATACTCAGGGTTACGCAGTCCCAATTTACGCATTTGATTATAGTTATATAGGAGAATAGAGTTTCACTATTTATACTCATGTTTACCAATTAAAATATACCATATATACTCGGGTATAAGCCGAGTTTTTTTACTCAGATTTTGAGTCAAAAAAACGCGATTCAGCTTATACCCGAGTTAACAGCATGAGTCCGTCCGTGTTGAAGGGGATGCGGCTGCGTGCAGGCGCAGCCGGTCACGTGGTCCGGCTAATCAGGTGGTACTGAGTCTCTGTACCACCTGACTGGCCGGACCGCGTGACCTGCGCACGCACGCAGCCGCATCCCCTTCAACACGGACAGACTCACGCTGTTCAGGACCGGGCAGGCACTCCCGCTGCCCGGCATCTGGGCCCCCTCAACTCATGCTGGATCCGGAGCTGGGGCAAGTATCCATGTGAGAGCTGGCTGCCGCTGGGGCAATATCCAGGTGAGAGCTGGGGCAAATCCATGAGCTGGGGGCAAATCCATGTGTGAGCTGGGGCATATCCATGAGCTGGGGCAAATCCATGTGTGAGCTGGGGCATATCCATGAGCTGGGGCAAATCCATGAGCTGGGGCATATCCATGTGTGAGCTGGGGCATATCCATGAGCTGGGGCATATCCATGAGCTGGGGCATATCCATGTGCTGGGGCAAATCCATGTGCTGGGGCAAATCCATGTGTGAGCTGGGGCATATCCATGTGTGAGCTGGAGCAAATCCATGTGTGAGCTGGGGCAAATCCATGTGTGAGCTGGGGCATATCCATGTGTTAGCTGGAGCAAATCCATGTGTGAGCTGGGGCATATCCATGTGTGAGCTGGAGCAAATCCATGTGTGAGCTGGGGCAAATCCATGTGTGAACTGGGGTATATCCATGTGTTAGCTGGGGCAATATCCATGAGCTGGGGCAATATCCATGAGCTGGGGCAATATCCATGTGTGAGCTGGGGCAATATCCATGTGAGAGTTGGGACAATATCCATGTGTGAGCTGGGGCAATATCCATGTGTGAGCTGGGGCAATATCCATGTGAGAGCTGGGGCAATATCCATGTGTGAGCTGGGGCAATATCCATGTGTGAGCTGGGGCAATATCCATGTGTGAGCTGGGGCAATATCCATGTGAGAGCTGGGGCGATATCCATGTGTGAGCTGGGGCAATATCCATGTGTGAGCTGGGGCAATATCCATGTGTGAGCTGGGGCAATATCCATTAAATATTTTTTTTTGGTATCTATTTTTATTTTTGAAATTTACCAGTGGCTGCTGCATTTCCCACTTAGGCTTATACGCGAGTCAATAAGTTTTCACAGGTTTTTTGGGAAAAAGTAGGGGGTCGGTTTATACACGGGTCGGCTTATACCCGAGTATATACGGTATATTGCATGGCAAGTGATTGACTACTGATGCGCCAAATGAAGACCTGGCGCGCCATCACAGACGCACATGTGTGAGAACTTAAAATACTGCACCAGCCGGGGTTCCTCCTTAAAGCCCAGGGTCTCCACCCCTGACATAGACAACAAAAGAAGAAAGATCAGTCCCACAAGGCTTGGGTTGAGCAGGAGCTTTACTGAATGTTTCGGTCCTACACTCAGGACCTGTCTCAAGCCACCCAAGGTCCTAAATGTTGTACCGAAACCTTCACGCTCCTTCAATAAAGCTCCCGCTAAAGCCAAGATTTGTGTGATCGGTCTTTGACGGCTGCAGAGCCGTGTGATTTCACTCACTGTGCAACACAAACAGAGCGAAAATATGGCGGCACACGACGGTGGAACTGGACAAGCTGTGGTATGCTGTATGTCACGAAGGGTGAGATATCGTAACATTGTAATGGCCCCCCGCATTTCATTTGCCGTCCCCCCGCATTTCATTAATCCTGTGACAGCCAGCTGCCTTGAAACACTCACTAGATACCAGATCCATCAAGGCTGCTGGGCTTCCGTTTGTCTCCTCTCTCTGCAGCAGGCTGGAGGTGGGCTGGGCCACTTTCCTATGCAGCAGCACACAAGCAGCTGGCAGGCACAATGTTAGGATTTTTTGCCGCCAGAGAAGCTCGCTTCCTGCTCAGGGGAAGGAGGAGGTCCATGAACACATGACTGGCCTTAATCACCTGATGGCAGCCTGGAGGCAATGGAATCACTAGGATTCAAAGTTTTCCACCCTCTGCAGGACAGACGCCCTCAAGCAGTCACCTGTTCTGCCTTAAAGCAAGTGCCGGTGTTCCATCGAGGATTGCCTGCGTGTCGAGAAATGCCTCCCCCGCACTGCGCATGCGCCTGGTGCACCTACGTCACACAAGCTGTCAATCAAGCGGCCGATCAGCTGATTTCTGTGACGTAGTGCACTCAGAACACGAGCGGCGATTGCTTGGGTGTCGAGAAATGCCTGGCCCGCACTGCGCATGCGCCTGGTGCTTGATTGACAGCTTCTGTGACGTAGGTGCACCAGGCGCATGCGCAGTGCGGGGGAGGCATTTCTCAACACGCAGGCAATCCTCGATGGAACACCGGCCCTGAGCTGCAGCGCGGCGAAGGTTTAGTAGTGCATCGCTGGCGGCTGGGCAGGGGGCTCGGCGGCAGCTACCTTTCCCGGGATGATCATGGTAAATAGCCATGCTTACACTGAGCCTGCCAGAACTGGGCCCCTACTGACCCGCGGGCACTTGGGTAGTTACAATGTCAGACATTCTGAGGGTTAACTGTGTTATATTTTGGGCAATGCATTCTTTAAAAGACAAGCACCTGTCACATACTTGCCTAAATCTCCCGGTGCTGGTCCTGGCACACTGCACTCTGGGGCGGGGGTTTGTCACATGCTGCTGTGTGTGTGCTCTGCCTGCCTGCCCCCCACGACTGACGAGGACAGTCGCATGACTGTCCTCCGTCAATCAAACCATGAGGAGCTCTGCCTCCCATGGTGAGCGTTTTTTTAAAAAAATGAAAAGAAATGCTTGAGACCAATGGGAGCTTTCCCATTGGCTGAAGCTTTCATTTGCTATCAGTGCCTGGAGGCCCAGGAGAGAGTGCCTGACTGCCACCATCTTGGGCTTCACAATTGCGTAGCGTAGAGCTGCGCAAATTGCGTAGTCTAGGCTGGCTCAGTGCTGCCCCTGCTGTCTGTGTAGTGAATCACACACACACAGCAGCCGGCAAACTGAAATGAAAAAAAAGCGGAAGAGAGAGGAAGCAAGCACAGCGAGGGAGCGTGGAGAGGTGAGTATGAGAACTTTTTTCAATAAATAACCATTCATTTATAGTTTAAATATACACACATGTCATTATAACACAATGAGCACATTAATTTACTGGAATGGCAGGGGAGGCTCCGCCTCCCCTGCCACCCCTGACTGCACGTCCCTGCTGTACGTCAGTACTAGCGGTTCAGCATTCTCGAAAAAATGCGTTCATTTTCCACTTGCGTTGCGCGGCCGGACTTTCGTGCGGCCGTACTTCGTATATTGGCCATCATTGCGTGTCATTTGCTGCTAGTGCGGCCGTGATTAAGTGCGCCTAAACGCACGTTAACAGTGCGCTAGTCTGACCCCAGCCTTAAAGCACCTATTGTTACTTTCATCCAAAACCTGCATAAGTTTCACAATAATTTAGCCAAAAAAAATCACTAAACTTTTTCTGCGCGTCCGAAAATGTCTCCTCTTTTCATACAGACTGCCGCCCCAAGCAGTTGTTTATGGATAGATTAAAGGAAAAGCATTTACCGTCATTTGAAACGTAATTTTTTTGTTTTTAAGTGTTTCTATACATCCTAGAAATCCGCCACTTCACGGGCAGGTTATGGGGACCTCCTAGGCACGATATTTGAAGGAATTTTTCGTTTTTATTTTTAACCCTTATTTCATGGAAAACTCACTGTCCCTTTAAAAATGTTTTTTTTTACTTTTTGTCCTTGTTTCCTGTCCCCCAGGGCACTACCCGGACCCCCATACACCTTTTATGGCAAATATCTAGCATATATGCCCTCTTGGAGGGCACTCTAAAAAACCGAATTTTCAGCCCCATTGACTTGTATTGAGTTCGAGTTCGGGTTCGGATTCGAACATTTGGAAAGTTCGGGTTCGGATCCGAACCGAACTCGGGGGGTGTTCGGCTCATCCCTACTGAGGACCCGATCTGTTGCCGACTTTGCCTTCCATTTGACTATTCTCGCTGTGTACTCCCTGCCTGTTCTGTTTGCCTCCTGTTACTAATGGTGTGCCCGATTCTCACCATATACAGTAGCGCAGTACAAGTGCCTAAATGTTGCTGACCCGGTTTTGTTATAACGACTACTCTCGATTTGTGCCCCTGTCTGGTATATCTGCTGCTTGTTACAGCTGGTGTGTGTTACAGATCCTGCCACATATAGTAGCGCAGTACAAGTGCCTAATCGTTGCTGACCCAGTTTTGTTATAACAACTACTCTCGCTCTGTGCCCCTGTCTGGTATATTCCGCTGCTTGTTACTGCTGGTGCGCTTCCATCCTGCCATACACTATAGCGCAGTACAAACTTATATATATAGTCTGTAGTGTATATTGCTGGTGCTGTCTCCCTGGCCTGTGTGGCTCTTAGAGATTAGATTTAATGGTCCCAAGTCCTGACCATCCTAAGGATCAGAGGGTTAGAGGTCTGTTACCAGGGATCCTACCAGGTCTGTCCTGGGAAATCGTTACAAATATGCGGCGAACGCTGCGGCAAACGTTAATGTTTGCGTTAAGATCGTAATTTTTCCCATACGTTGCTGCTCAAACATTTCCCATGGCTTCAAATCGCGTTTAAACATGAGCAAAAGTGGTAAAAATTAGCTCAGCGCACAGCGGTGAAATGGCTCAAAAAAACGTTTTTTGGTTAAAAACACTTTTTTTTGGGGTTTTCATTGTTTCCTGTCCCCCAAGGCAGTACCCAGACCCCCATACACCTTTAAGGCTGGGGTCAGACCAGCGCACTTTTAACGTGCGTTCTGGCGCACATAATTAGGGGCGCACTAGCAGCAGATGACGGGCAATGACGGAAAATATACGATGTACGGCCGCACAAAAGTCCGGCCGTGCAACGCAAGTGGAATTTGAACGCATTTTTCTGAGAACGCTGAACCGCTAGTACTGACGTACTGAGTGCGCAGCTGCGGCATAGCGGCGTGTGTGCGAGATTAGGAGATGTCAGACGCTGCTAATGTCCAGCCTACATAACGTCCAGACGCAAAAAGAGTTTTATTGACGATCCGTACAAAATCACGCCCGAAAATGCGAGTCGTCTGACCGTTTTTGCGCATTCCGTGAAAAAATACATCAATGCGTTCGGACGCACTTTTTCACGTTCGCGGGGAAAAATGCTTTCGTCTGACCCTAGCCTTATGACCAATATCTTGCATATATGCCCTCTGGAGGGGACCTTAATTTTCGAACTTTTGAGCCCCATTGAATTGCATTGCGTTCGAATTGTGTTCGCGTTCGAATTCAAACTTTTTCAAATGTTCGAGTTCAAATGCGAACCGAACACGGGGGTGTTCGGCCCATCCCTATTGTTCAGCGATATCTTCTCTCAAAGGGGATGCATTAAGAGAGGTTGGCAGTGCTGTGCTGTCTCATGTTCGGGAATTCGAGCGCATAAAGGTGACCTTCTGGATAGCACTTATACGGAACTCCATTCCCAGAGGTCGCGACTTCATGAATCGCTTAATATTTGGAATAGAGAATCCTTCCAGATGGGGTGCCGCCTCATTTATGAGTTTAGCAATAAGAGTGGGAGACTTTTAGCGCGGGCCATTAGGAAGCGCAGATCAGAGATTTATATTCCTAAATTATTCCTAAATAAAGCACGTCACGGGGCGCCACGTTCTTACTTCCCAAAGATATGCTGAAGAACTTTCATTCCCATTTTGAGGCATTATTATTTCCTTCTAGATTGTGAGTTCCTACGGGAATAGGGCCCTCATCTCCTCCTGTACTGTTTGTCAAATGTTGTTCAATGTATTGTAACCCTGTCTGTACTGTGCTTATTGTACAGCGCTGCGGAATATGCTGGCGCTTTATAAAGAATAATAATAAAATTATATAATGTAGACTCTCTACTCCTTCCTCCATTCAGATTTCTATGGGAATAGAAGCATACCTCAGCGAAAATGTTAGCAAAATGTCAAATAGCAGTCGCCAAGACCAGCAAGGTATCGGCATTAAAAGGGGAATCCAGTCTCGGGATGAAAATTTACATGGTTATTCAGAGAAAGGTGAAAACCTGGAGAATTAGCTGGAGAACAGAACAATCTAGACCAAACAGCCGATTTGGAAAGTGAGATAAATGGGAGAATTTTTCTGGTTTGGCTATTTTGACCTAAAATCGTCACTTCTCCAGTCATTGTCCTGGTTTTCACCTCTCTCTGAATAACCCTGATAATTTTGCCTCTTTGTAAATCAATGGTGAGACACACCTTTAAATATGCTGTGTGATTTTGGGCACCTGTCTTAAGGATATCATAGCGCTAGAAAAAGTGCAAAGACGGGCCTCTAAATTAATAAGGGGAATGGAAGATTTAAGTTATGAGGAAAGACTGACAAGCTTAAACCTGTTTAGTTTAGAGGAACGGCGCCTTAGAGGGGATCTGCTAACTTTATATAAATATATACGGGGCCATTATAAACCATTGTCTGGAAACCTATTCATTAATAGGACTGTAACACAGGACACGAGGTCACCCATTTAGACTGGACGAAAGGAAATTCAACCTAAAGCAGAGGAAGGGTTATTTTACGTTGAGAACAATAAAGCTGTGGAATTGTCTGCCTGTTGAGTCAGAGACTGTACTGACTTTTAAACAACGACTAGATGACTTCCAGCAAAAACATATTATTAAGGGTTATAATATTTAATATGTGGGTAAAAGCTTCTTGATCCAAGGAGAAATCTGACGCCATTCTGGGGTCAAGAAGGAATTTTTTTCCCCATGTGTTGCATATTGGCGAGCATTTCAGACTGGATTTCTTGCCTTCTTTTGGATCAACAGCAGTAGGTGATGTGTGAAAGACTGAACTCCATGGAGGCATGTCTTTTTCAGCCTATGTAACTACAACCTACTGCAGGTTTCCACTTAGAATCGCCTATTCAAGCGGATGAGTTTGCGGCGGCACTAAAATCCACACCCGTGGGAAAGTCACTGGGTCCGGACAGACTCTCTCTGAAATATTATAAATGTGATGCAGATATACTGGCCTTGCACTACCTATGCACCTATAATTCCTTGCTGAAGGGCTCTTCTCTGCACCCCCATATGCTTTTGGCTACTACAACACTACTCCCTACACCGGGGAAGGATGCGCTTCAATGTGGTAGCTACTGTCCCATCTCCCTTTTAAATTTAGCCCTCAAGCTCCGCGAACAGGTAGGGATTGTACATTCCTTCTCTTATAGACCTGGATTTATACTGGGCCGTAACCCTTATCCAACATGCTTTCTAGTTAGATGCAGACAAGGCATTCGATTGAGGGAGTTGGCCCTTTTTTCCACCCTCCGCCATATGGGTCTGGGTCCGAATATGCTACGGTAGATCGGGGCTCTGTACTTCACCCCTACTGCCAGAGTTAATATCAATGGCTCCTTTTCTGAGCCCTTTATTATCTTGAACGGCACCTGCCAAGGCTGCCCATTACCGCCCTTATTATTTGCATTGTCTCGAGCCTCTCTTCCAAGATGTACGTTGCAATCCAGATATTAAAGGATTAATGGTGGGTGACTCGTATCATAAAGTATCGGCATACGCGTCAATATGTTGTTCTTTGTATCACAACCGCATACGTCGCTTCCTAATGTTGTTGCTGAGTTCTCCAAATATGGTGCACTCAGCAATGTTAGGATAAATATGTCCAAGTCTGAGATCTTGGCTATTAACACTCTGGCGCATGCTCAGATATCACTTCAGGAGTCATTCCTTTTTCATTGGTGTGACTCCTCTCTGCGCTATCTTTTTAAGTCTTCTATGCATAATTTAGCTCTATTTTGATCACATACCGGAATGAACGGGGTACCGAACCATGTTTTTAATCTTCTAACTATTAGTACTTACAGTCAGGTCCAGAAATATTGGGACATCGACACAATTCTAACATCTTTGGCTCTATACACCACCACAATGGAGTTGGAATAAAACAAACACAATGTGCTTTAACTGCAGACTGTCAGCTTTAATTTGAGGGTATGTACATCCAACTCAGGTGAAAGGTGTAGGACTTACAGCAGTTTGCAGATGTGTCTCCCACTTGTTAAGGGACCAAAGGTAATGGGACAGAATAATACTCATAAATCAAACTTTCCCTTCTTAGTACTTGGTTGCAAATCCTTTGCAGTCAATCACAGCCTGAAGTCTGGAACGCATAGACATCACCAGATGCTGGGTTTCATCCCTGGTGATGCTCTGCCAGGCCTCTACTGCAACTGTCTTCAGTTCCTGCTTGTTCTTGGGGCATTTTCCCTTCAGTTTTGTCTTCAGCAAGTGAAATGCATGCTCATTAGGATTCAGGTCAGGTGATTGACTTGGCCATTGCATAACATTCCACTTCTGTCCCTTCAAAAACTCTTTGGTTGCTTTTGCAGTATGCGCCGTCCAATGACTTCTGCAGCATTTGGCTGAATGTGAGGAGATAATATTGCCAGAAACACTTCAGAATTCATCCTGCTGCTTTTGTCAGCAGTCACATCATCAATAAATACAAGAGAACCAGTTCCATTGGCAGCCATACATGCCCACGCCATGACACTACCACCACCATGCTTCACTGATGAGGTGGTATGCTTAGGATCATGAGCAGTTCCTTTCCTTCTCCATACTCTTCTCTTCCCATCACTCTGGTACAAGTTGATCTTGGTCTCATCTGTCCATAGGATCTTGTTCCAGAACTGTGAAGGCTTTGTTAGGTGTTGTCTGGCAAACTCTAATCTGGCCTTCCTGTTTTTGAGGCTCACCAATGGTTTACATCTTGTGGTGAACCCTCTGTATTAACTCGGTTGAAGTCTTCTCTTGATTGTTGACTTTGACACACATACACCTACGTCCTGGAGAGTGTTCTTGATCTGGCCAACTGTTGTGAAGGGAGTTTTCTTCACCAGGGAAAGAATTCTTCGGTCATCCACCACAGTTGTTTTCCATGGTCTCCCTGGTCTTTAGGTGTTGCTGAGCTCACCGGTGCGTTACTTCTTTTTGAGAATGTTCCAAACAGTTGTTTTGACCACGTCTAATGTTCTTGCTATCTCTCTGATGGGTTTGTTTTGTTTCTTCATGATGGCTTGCTTCACTGATAGTGACAGCTCTTTGGATCTCATCTTGAGAGTTGACAGCAACAGATTCCAAATGCAAATAGCACACTTGAAATGAACTCTGGGCCTTTTATCTGCACATTGTAATTGGGGTAATGAGGGAATATCACACACCAGGCCATGGAATAGCTGAGTAGCCAATTGTCCCATTACCTTTGGTCCCTTAACAAGTGGGAGGCACATCTGCAAACTGCTGTAAGTCCTACACCGTTCACCTGAGTTGGATGTACATACCCTCAAATTAAAGCAGACAGTCTGCAGTTAAAGCACATTGTGTTTGTTTCTTTCCAACTCCATTGTGGTGGTGTATAGAGCCAAAGATGTTAGAATTGTGTCGATGTCCCAATATTTCTGGACCTGACTGTATATTATCTGATCTAATAAAGTTTTTATTGTTACACATTTCACCTCTGGTTGTGTATTTGTATTAGACACAATCCTTATTTTCTATTTTGTGTTTTTATTGCAAAGGTGGCATTCTATCACAATACAAGCTGGAATTCACTGAGCTCTTCAGAACGACCCATTTTGGTCACGAAAGTTTGTAAATGCAGACTGCAGGGCTGGGTGCTCGATTTTATAAACCAGAGGCAAAGGCTTGGCTTGAAACACCTGAATTCAGTAATGTAATGTGGGGTCCCGTACCCACGTCCACAAAGCTCCCCTTGCTGTCAGTGTCCCGAAGCAGTACTGATTCTGGACAAACCCACCCATTCATTAGCCGGAGCTCTTTGCAGAGTGAAAACAAAACTGGGAAAGACTTTCAGGGTTATACAGAGAGGTGAAAAGCAGGAGAATGACTGGAGAATGGAAAATTCTAGGTCAAAATAGTCAAACCAGAAAAAAATCTCCCATTTATCTCACTTTCCAAATCGGCTATTTTGACCTAGAATTTTCCATTCTCCAGCCATTCTCCTGCTTTTCACCTCTCTATGGATAACCCTGTCTATTTAGGGTTTCCATTTACAAACACAGAAAGGGGGATGTGTAGAATGCAATGGTAAAACACGTCCCGGCGTTTCCATAATGAATAGCCTCCCCCTTCCCACACATATGCCCTCGTGTAATAAACAATGGCTGGGGAAGGGGCAAAACCCCTGGTTTAAGCAAGGTCCTGGGGGCTGGATGGAATCAGGGGAAACAAAGGAATCCATTGCTTGCAGAAGCACATAAGGGAAACAAAACCGTGTATACAACATGACCTTACAATAAACACATAAGGGAATAATATAACAGAGACAGGGTGTCTTCAACATAGGAGAGCAAGGCCAGCCAGACCATGGTGCCAGTTGGAGCAACAGCTCCAAGCGGCAAATTTCATGGGGCGGCAAAATTTTGTCGCCGGCACCGGCGCCATTGCACTAATTTTTATCAGTGACGGCATTTGGAGAAGTGCTGCCAGCTGACCACTCCCACACACATGCGGCCAGCAGGACAAGGACTGGAAGAGCAGGATTAAGGCAAGTGTGGGCAGATGCTTCTTCTTAGGCTGCGACAGCTTCTCTCCTCCTGCCAGCAAAAGCCACCAGGTATATAACACCTGGGAAGTTGGACATTTTCTAATTTTTGGAGCCAGCCTGCCTGCTGAGTGATCAGGTCTGCTCAATGAGACTGGAGACTCTGCTCTGCTTCCTATGCCAGGGTGAGTTTAACCACAGGGATCTGGGTGCACAGCAATGTGACTGGGCTGAACCCCATTCTTAAGCAAATAATCTGCAAATCAAGGTAATCAAGGGTTAAATGAGGATTTCCCTTCCATTAAACTGAGAATGTCTGATCCAGCAGGGCAGCTCTATCACTTATCCAATTGTATAGCATGGCAGCACTTATCATACACTGACCACAGCATGGGCACTTGAGCTGTGCCCAAGATATCCTTAAATCACCCTGCTGCTGCAGACGTGGCTTTTAATCTCCCCTCTTCTTATATACTTAAATTCAACTATATATATTACATGTATATACATTTTGTATTCTTTTTACTTTATTATTTATTGTTTTATCTATTATTGTGACTTTATATTCTTTGTAATGTGTTTGATGGAGACATCAGTGCATGGGCATCCTCTGTGCCAGTTGTGAGTGTAGAGCTGTGCATGGTGTGACGTTAGTAAATATTTGTCTACAATGCACACACTAGTTCAGGCGAACCTTGGCACTCCAGATGTGTCAAAACGACATGTCACATGATGCTTAGACACACACGGGGGGCAGAGCATCATGGTACATGCAGTTCAGAAACAGCTGGGATGCCCAGGTTTGCCACCACTGCACTAGTGGTTTGGTATTGCAGTTTTTTGTTTTTGAATCTTCTGATGCAGCGTAGCATTAAATGACTGCGAGAAACTGGCGTTTTATTGTTCTATTTCTTATTTACAGTTGTGTTCAAAATTATTCAACCCCCACTGAAATTGAGTGTTTTGGCCAGTTTGACATAGATTTTGATCATTCAGTCATCTTGCTTACAATTAAATCAAAGAGGCACGTGTAGGTCAGACAAATATAACATAACATTTATAATGAAATAACCACAAATGTCTTTTCTGTGCTCACATCATTATCAGTTTTATTCAACCCCCAAGTGACATTCAATCTTAGTACTTAGTACAACATCCTTTTACAGTTATAACAGCTTTTAAACGTGAAGCATAGCTTGACACAAGTGTCTTGCAGCGATCTACGGGTATCTTTGCCCATTCGTCATAGGCAAAAGCCTCCAGTTCAGTCACATTCTTAGGCTTGCGCACTGCAACTGCTTTCTTTAAGTCCCACCAGAGGTTCTCAATCGGATTTACCTTGCACACGCTGAAGCTTCCCTGTACCTGCAGAAGCAAAACAGCCCCAAAGCATGATTGACCCCCCGCCATGCTTCACAGTAGGCAAGGTGTTCTTTTCTTCATAGGCCTTGTTCTTCCTCCTCCAAACATAGCGTTGATCCATGGGCCCAAACTGTTCTAATTTTTTTTCATCAGTCCACAGAACACTATCCCAAAACTTCTGTGGTTTGTCCACATGACTTTTGGCATACTGCAGTCAACTCTTCTTATTCTTTGGACACAGCAAGGGGGTGCGCCTGGGAGGTCTGGCATGGAGGCCTTCATTACGCAGTGTGCGCCGTATTGTCTGAGCTGAAACTTCAGTACCCACATCTGACAAATCTTTTCTCAGTTCCTCAGCAGTCACACGGGGACTTTTCTCCACTCTACGCTTCAGGTAGCGCACAGCAGTCGAAGTCAGCATCTTCTTTCTGCCACGACCAGGTAGCGTTTCAACAGTGCCCTTTGCCTTGAATTTGCGAATGATGCTTCCAATGGTCTCTCTTGGTATGTTTAACATCTTTGCAATCTTCTTATAGCCATTGCCCTTCCTGTGAAGAGTAATCACCTCTTCTCTTGTCTTCCTGGACCATTCTCTTGACTTCACCATGTTTGTAACCACACCAGTAAATGTCTAGAAGGAGCTGAGTATCACAGTCATTTTAAAGCTGCCTAATTGGTGCTTATTATGCTTTATTGCTGCTCCGTGACATCCACAGGTGTTTTCAATACCTGATTGAAGAACAGAGGTTCATTCAAGTGTTTTCAGAGTGGTAGTCTTTAAGGGGTTGAATAATTGTGTCAATGAAGAATTCACAAAAGAAACATTTACTACTGTATTACAAAACCAATTGATGTCATTTTAGTTGCATATGGTTCTTTAAAAAGTCCTTGTAGGATTTCATTCTGAATACAATTACAAATGTACACTAAATTCCCTAAAACCCTTTACAGCATTGGGGGTTGAATAATTTTGAACACAACTGTAACTGTTTTATTCTGTATACAGTGATAAAATCAAAGTATGTTGGAGGATCAAATAAAGGGATTTCAACCTGGCTTTACATAGATTTGGCTGTCCTCTATTAACCCCTTCACTGCTGACGACGTGTGGGACACGTCCTCAGTTACTCCCGCTGTATGCTGAGGATGTGTCCCACACGTCATCAGCTTTGTGGGACCCCGGCGGAGATACTCACCTCTCTGTCCGGGGTCCCATGGCGGTCTGACTTCAGCATCCTCAGACGCTGAAGTTAAGACCTGCCCGACGTCAATGACATCATCGCGCCATGCACGATGACGTCATTTCCAGGCGACCCCCCGGCAATGCCAGGAGATCGCTTGGGAGGTGGGGGGATCCGTTCGGATCCCTCTACCTCCCGATCGGGAGGTCCCACAAAGAAAAGCCAGGCACCGCTTAAAAGGGTAGAGTCTCCCCTTTTAAGCAGTGCCTGGCTTTAACCCCTTAGGCACCGGGTCGCACTTCGGCGCCTTGCGGTGCCGAAGTGCGGCCTAGCTCAGGTGGGGGCCGCCATCTTGGATGGCAGCTCCACCCCCGGTCCCCCCTCACTGCCTGACGTCCTCACGCATAGCGTGATGACGTCAGATAGCCGGGGAATCCCTAGCTGCCCGAGGATTTCCCAAGGATATCCCCTGGTGGAGATAGGGGGTTCGTTTCAACCCCAATATCTCCAGAATTGTGGCAGCTAGGGGGTCATGTAGGGTGTCATTCGAAAGGCCTGAGCATGGCCTTTCGAACGATATCCAACATGACCAGGTATAAAGTAAAAAAGAAATAATAAAAAAAAAACATGTATTTTTTTTGTGTGTTGTTTTTATTAATGCAGCAATATTGTTCACATTTCAGTTATAATGTGAACAATGATGCTGCACTAATGATTCTTTTCTATGGGGTGCGTTTGCTAAAAATCACGTAATTTCCCCCAAAAAAATGTAATAAGTCCCCATTTCTAATTTTTGTACAAGCGCACCCCATAGAAAATATAACTGCAAATGTTCATGTGATAAAAGGTGAAAAAAAAAAAACACTTTACACGCCGCAGATGATTAAAAATTCAAATTTTATTGCATTTCTTGTTATAATATACAGGCAGGACATGACATATACATATAAAAAAAATATATTATGAATCTGCCGAGTCTGCTGGAAAGAACGATATATAATATGTCTGGGTCGTATAATAAAATGTGACTTCAAATCGCGTTTAAACATGATGAGCGGAAGCGGTAAAAATTAGCTCGGCACACAGCGGTGAAATGCCTCAGCAGTGATAGGGTTAAATACACTTGTCTTTAGCCTGGCCCAATGGTCAGTTTGGCACAGAAACAGTGCCAACCTCACCTGGATGTGGGTGTTTTTTTGGGGTGGCATGGGCGCAGCATTTCATCCTTGGCTCCAGGCAGCACAATGTCTTGGTTCAGCCCTGTAGGAGAGGGCTGGAAAACAATATAACATATCAGCCACACAACTCCCAAATGCATCTTTAGATCCATGTACTAAAGTGACTACCGTCAAAAGTAAAGAAGATGTACTGTATGTAACTGATACGTTTGTCCATCTAGTGCAGGGGTCTGCAACTTTAAACACTCACAGCCATTTGGACCCATTTCCTGCAAAAAAGAAAACACTGGGAGCCGCAAAACCCTTTTGACATCTAAACTGTGGATAACACTGCATATATCGTTTTTTTTACCTTTATGCTAAGGGGTGGGGAGGGGTACTCTAAACATTTAATATATATTGTAATTACAGTTACAAGCATTTATAAAGCGCCAACACGTTCCGTAGCGCTGTACAATGGGAGAGACAGAACATAAATAAATAGACAAAACACACAAAACAGTAGGAGGACCCTGCTCAAGAGCTGAATGCCATTTATTTATAATTGTTACTATACATATATATATATAATTAATAACCCTCATATATATATAAATATGTATGTAAATTAATAATCCCCAGGTCCGCCGATGTATTAATTAATAATCCCCAGGTCCCCCCATGTATTAATTAATAACTCCCAGGCCCCCAAGTACCTTGTTTCCATCATCCTCTTCATTTCTGGAGCGCAGTGGCTGTCAATCATGTGAAGGGGGCGGGGTTATCCTCGCTCCCCTCACTCTCTATTGGACAGCCACCACGAGCCGGCGTCTTCCATCACGCTACACCCAGAGCAAGCGCGCAGCGTCATGATGGTGATGGATCAGACAGAGACAGTGGCCGGCGGAGTCTGGGGAAACTCCGGTTTGGGGATGGCTGCGCCCTAGCAGAAGCGTTGGCCTGGGAGCCACAGCAGGGCAATGAAAGAGCTGCATGCGGCTCCGGAGCCGCAGGTTGCAGACCCCTGATCTAGTGGACATAGGAGTAAATTCTCTTCTGTTTGCACATTCAGGCGTGTAACTTTGCTACTTTGTTCCAAAACCCTTCCCACATTCATGCCATGAAAATGACTTTGCATCAATGTGAATGAGTAGATGAATGAATTCTCTCATGTACAGTAAGATCACCCTTTGATATAAAACATTTCTCACATTCAGAACATACAAACGGCTTCTCTCCTTTATGAATTCTCTCATGTTCAGTAAGCTCATCTTTTCTTCTAAAACATTTCTCACATTCAGGACATGCAAATGGCTTTTCTCCTGTATGAATTCTCTCGTGCTCAGTAAGTTTATCCTTTGTTCTAAAACATTTTGTACATTCAGAACATGCAAACGGCTTCTCTCCTGTATGAACGCTCTCATGTACTGTAAGATTGAACTTTGATACAAAATATTTCCCACATTCAAAACATGCAAACATCTTCTCTTGTGTATGAATTCTCTCATGTTCAGTAAGCCGATCCTTTCTTCTAAAACATTTCTCACATTCAGAACAAGCAAACGGTCTCTCTCCTGTATGAATTCTTACATGTACAGTAAGATTACTCAATGATTTAAAACATTTCCCACATTCAGAACATGCAAACGGCTTCTCTCCTGTATGAATTCTCTCATGTACAGTAAGCTCACCCTTTGATATAAAACATTTCCCACATTCAGAACAGGCAAACGGTCTCTCTCCTTTATGAATTCTTTCATGTACAGTAAGACTACTCTTTAAATTAAAACATTTCTCACATTCAGAACATGCAAACTGCTTCTCTCCTGTATGAATTCTCTCATGTACAGTAAGCTCACTTTTTGTTTTACAACCTTTCCCACATTCAGAACATGCAAATGGTCTCTCTCCTGTATGAATTTTCTCATGTACAGTAAGATTACTCTTTGTTTTAAAACATTTCTCACATTCAGAACATGCAAACGGTCTCTCTCCTGTATGAATTCTCTCATGTACAGTAAGATTACTCTCTGATTTAAAACATTTCTCACATTCAGAACATGCAAACGGCTTCTCTCCTGTATGAATTCTCTCATGTACAGTAAGCTCACCTTTTGTTTTGCAACCTTTCCCGCATTCAGAACATGCAAACGGTCTCTCTCCTGTATGAATTCTCTCATGTACAGTAAGATTACACTTTAAATTAAAACATTTCCCACATTCAGGACATGCGAACTGCTTCTCTCTTGTATGAATTCTCTCATGTACAGTAAGCTCATTTTTTGATTTAAAACCTTTCCCACATTCAGAACATGCAAACGGTCTCTCTCCTGTATGAATTCTCTCATGCACAGTAAGTTTATTCTTTGATTTAAAACATTTCTCACATTCAGAACATGTAAACGGTCTCTCTCCTGTATGAATTCTCTCATGTACAGTAAGATTACTCTTTGATTTAAAACATCTCTCACATTCAGAACATACAAACTTCTTTCTTGCGCAAACTCTCTTTTGTGTACCAAGACTTGCACTCTTGCTTAAACATCTGTCATCTTCAGGGTGCAGAAATGTTTTGCTTCCAATGTGACCTGTGTGGGTTTGGGAAAGTTCTGATCCACAACTAACAGAATTTGTAATGTCAGCATTACCCAACATATCTGTGTGCGGATAAATTTTTTGGACAGTCCCATGTGACAGTCCAGAATTCTCTGGTTCTTTTACATTTTCTTTGGAATCCAGAATTTCAGCTTTGATTATTTCCTCTTGCTTTACTAACAGAGGCTTCATGAGGTTTTCGTCAATAAATGATGCGGTTTCCTCAAAATTAATTCCTGCAGACATTTTCAGACTCTTCCTGTACTCCTGCTAAAAAAAAACAACAATATTTTACACCATCGCAATACCAATGCAGAAAATTACACCTATAAACAAAGTATAATACAACCTGAACCAGGTCCATCATATGCATTAAATATAGAGAGCTATTTCACCTTATATACAGGAGATATATGAAGGATTGAGCAGTCGGCAGGGTGGAGCAGAGGTAACATCACTGCTCTATAACCGTGGAGACACAGGTTTGAATCCCAGCAAGAGCACCTCTCCAGTAAGTGTCCTTGGGCAAGACACCTAACGGTACATACTTGCCACCATAGGCGACTCTACAGGGGGGCAAGGGGGGGGCAATTGCCCCCCCATGTGCCCCCCCAAACAGAAATCAGCATCCAACTTACCACACTATCTCAGTCCCTGTGCATCGTATATGGACGATCTAGGTGTCATTGGAAAGGGCAGATTCTGGCCTTTCCAATGATTCCCAACATGACCATATTCAAATTTGAAATAAAAGTCATAAAACATTAAATAATAACGGGCACTTAAGCATTTTCACAAGGTTGAAATGTCTCAGTAGTGAAGTGGTTAATGTTCGGACTATACATTACATTGTGTATGACGATAGTTTTTGCCTTGGTTTAGTTGTATATTAAGGGTTAATGGGTAGGCTTCATCCCTCACGGTATACATTTTATTTTTTCCTTGATTAATGACATTGTAGGGGTTAATAGGTAGCTACATGCCTCACAGTGTATTCATTTCATGTTTTACATTGATTAATGGCATATAAGGGGTTAAGGGGTAGCTAAATGCCACATTGTTTGTTATTTTTATTGTAGTTCCCTGGGTTTATGGCATTTTAGGGGTTATTATGGAAGTTAGAATCTAAAGGGTCTAATCATCTTTAGATCCTTTGCTTTTCGTCACATTTCAGGGAATTCATTTCGCCGAAAATATAGTGAATTCCTATTTAGCGAATGGTCACTGTAATTTGCTAAAAGTGGAGTCGCTGAAGCAGCTATCAGACATTCAGCGAAAACTGCCGAATTGCGGCAAATAAAGTATCAGGTTAGTACAATATAAAGGTATCATTGCATCACATTACTCTGGGGTTTTGGAATCTTATTTATATATACTTATTTAGGGCACTATTACCTGGTGTGGGTTAACCCTTGCGTTCGCATGGTTTTGCGTTGGCACCAGGTTAATCGAGTCTAGCGCCTGACCAACAGATCGTTTGCCTCCCACTACAAACGGTAAAAATCACTTAGCACGTTGCTATTAGCAATTTGTACCTCGAGCTTACTGTACTTTCCGCGTCCTATACTTAACACGGGAAGCGCTAGAAATCTCTAGCGTTTTGCAGCTAACAGATCACTTGGTGCCAGCGCTAATTTTTTGAGGGGCGCTAATTACAACATTTTACCTACTGTGCAACCCTGGTGCTAACTCCAAAAAATAGATCTTCGCCCAAAATTAAGACAATTGAAAGGAATGCAGCACAGGTGTTCTCTTGGCCCCCTACACCATAGCAATGGATCTGGTCCACATTGTCGTTGCTGTTGTAGTAGGCTCTATTATAAATGTATCCTTTATCTACATATATCCTAATATTTTGCCTAATTTTAAACATTTTATGCTGGAGGTTATTCATAGTATGGAAGTGGTTGATTATTAGGGTGACCATGTGGACCATGTTTAAAGGGACACATGAATAAGTCTTGCCCTGAAACATGTATTATTTATATGCTGCAGCAAGGAAATTTGTGTCGCTCACCTGTCCTACCTTTTGGATCTATTAAATGCAGTGTAATGATTCTACATGCTGTCGGATGGCATTTATCATGCAATATCCATCAGCCTTAATATATGTGTGCATCATAACATGGATGATACGGCCACCTTGGAGACTTTTAATAATGCAGGGTGTGAGGTTATTCACTGGATGTGTTCATATTCAAGCTTGTGAGGGCGGGGGATAGGTATGGCCCAGCACTCTGCACTGGAAAAAAAAACAGTTCTATCCTGTACACAACCGCATTGTCTCAGCTCGGGTCTTAGAGTTTCCATAGCGTGTGCCAAACGCCCTTGTTCATGGACTACTGCAGACAAGGTGATCTGTCAGTAGGTCGTCACTCAGGCACTAAGTTTTAGCGACTCGCGGTAATTTTTCCTTTAGTGATGGTGTTTTAGTTCACACCAGGTGATCAGGCCCTTAGTTTTATTCAGTGGTATGATTTAGAGGTGAAAATTATTAGTGCCCCCCCAGTTTTGACTGCGGTATCTTCTGTGCCCCCCCTAAATATTGTTCCTAGAGTCGCCACTGCTTGCCACCCAGGACATACTTGAAAACGAGAGAAATCTCAATGTATACTTCCTGGTAAAATACTTTAATAATAATAAAAAAAAAAAAGAAAACCACTGGGCAGAGTTACAACACCAATAATGGTATGTGTGCCTGAGGTGTCTGTACGATGAAAACAAGATACAACAATAAAGTGGGAGTAGACAAGAAGAATCTTAACCAAAAGGAGTGTTTTTTTTTTATATATAAATAAGACTGTCCACGGGAACAAAAATCTTCCATTGGCCCCTATAGAAAAGAGATTATAACCGAAGAGCAAAGAATTCAAAGCTACAATGAAATGAGAGATTGTTTTGATTGGATAAATATGTTGGATAAAAAAAATCAGGTTCTTCCAAAATATTTTTAATTTGCAAGAACATAGGGCTTGATAACTTGTCGAAATCAAGGAGTTCCTAATTTGTTGAAATACTTATTAGTGAATGAACATTATAAACGGCTCAAAATTTACACTTGCCAAGGAGGAGTATAAATTTCACCCCTAACACTATTCACTGCATAGGGCGTGTGGGACATATCCAGGGAATTCCCTCCTTAGTGCATTAGATGTGTCCCATGAACCTGTGTAACTATTGCCTGCCGATCTGGTTCTTCTCCTCCTGATCGATGTGAAGGAGGTCAGGTCACCCTGAGGCATGTTTTTCTCGCTTTCTTTTCTTTGAACTTTCCATGGGTTTATTGGTCTTGGATGTCTGGTTGCCTTTCTCTCATGTTGAATTTACTTACCCTGGATTCTCCAGTGTGTAGGTGTAACCAAATCTCCCTCCATCTTTGTGCCCTCACCTGCCTTGGCACCTTTGCCCACATTATGCAATGCCTTTTGGATAAGTGCGGATGCTGGCCTCCTGTCAAGTGACCGTGGACCATCGTAGCAAAGCCAAGTCTCAAATACAATGGGCATAAGTGGGCACATATGGATTAAAGCAGGGCTCAAAATTTCAGGTTCTGAGCTACTAGCCGGGCCTTCTAAGTTACTCACCATCAGTTAACCTTCCTAAGCCAGTCCCATATTGCCCATTTTCTTTGCAGCGATAGAGCGGTGACACTAAAGTATATGTGGTACTGAAGAGGTGTTTGTTTCAGCAAACCCTGTCATCTGTTGAATCCATTCAGTGGATGACGGGTATTACACGGAGGGCGTCTGTATTAGAGACCACCTCTGATTCAGATTAACCCCAAAACCATCCTGAAGGGCTTTTCACACGGTCCAGCGTGCAGCCAATGTATACAGCCAGGGCCAAGACATGACATTGTGTTGCCTAGGTCCAAAGATGAAATGCTGCCCCCCCCCAAACTTTTTCAACAATACACACCCATGCATAGGAGTCTCACAGCAAAAAAACTCACAGTAATGTGCAGTGTGTATGAGCATATCACAGAACTCCACAGCAATAAAACTCACAGTAATGTGCGGTGTGTATGAGCATATCACAGAACTCCACAGCAATAAAACTCACAGTAATGTGCGGTGTGTATGAGCGTATCACAGAACTCCACAGCAATAAAACTCACAGTAATGTGTGGTGTGTATGAGCGTATCACAGAGCTCCACAGAGCAGCATCATTGCTCACCTTATATACCTCTCCAGTAAGTGTCCTTGAGCAAGACACCTAACGGTACATACTTGCCACCCAAGACATACTTGAAAATGAGAGAAATCTCAATGTATCCTTCCTTGTAAAATACTTTCTCAAAATAAAATAAAAAAAAAATAATGGAAAATTGAACAATAGAACTGCATTAGAAAAAAAAAATGAGGAAAAAAAGGCGATTTTTTTATTTTTACATGAACCCTTGTCATGTTTGGTATCAGTGGAAATGCTCTGGCCTTTCCACTGACAGTTCACCTGACCCTTTAGCTTTTATGAGTCCAGAGATACAGGGGACAAAGGGTTATCCAAGATGTCAGCTCCCTGCGGGAAAAGTCTGCGATTGGCGCCAGGCTGGCGCCAATCAGCAGAACTTCCACCATGGGCTGCAGATGTCCTCCGCATCCTTAGTGGAGGAGCATCTGCCCTGCCGGTAGCTGCCGGTACTGAACACAGGCACGTACCAGCAGAAAAAAAGCCCTGGTTAGGCGAAGGTCAGACGAGCGCAGTTATCACGCCCGTGTTGCCGCACATTAGCACGTCCGTGGCAGCATAGAATTAGCATAAATAGACACCCACACACGAAGCACGTCCGCACATTAGGCAAGGACGTAATACCGCTAGAACGGATGTGCTGAGTACGCCACGTCCACAACGTCTGCCTAGCTTTGTGTGTGAGTGATGAACGAGGTCAGACGGACTGCATTTGTGCGACCAGCATTTTTTTTTTGATAAATTTTTATTTATTATATTCCATAACATAACATAAACATATACATGATTCATTAACATGTTATAAAGTTGTTCAAAGCAGAATCTATTACATAGACATTTCCTATCTCTGGATCATCTTATTCTTTACATTTTCCATTTCATGAAACATCATTTCTACACATGTAACCAAGAGAAAAAGGGGATAAAGATAACTAAAATAAAATTGGTTTTCGGTCTAATCTCTCTAATTCGTTTAGTAGAGCCCATTTATATTAGGGATTACCGCTTAAATTAAAGCTTGAAACTCTAGCATAGGTGTCAGCACTAACCACCTAGACCATATACAGTAACTTCATATTTATGTTGTTCATCTATAGTGCTAAAGTGTAGATATTCTATTGTACGTAATTCTTCCATTCTTTTATACCACATGGTTAAGGGAGGTGTAAGCTGTGGCTTCCAGTAATGTGGGATGATGGCCTTGGCTGTATTTACTATGCTAACGTAAATGGATTGCTTATACCAATTTATAGAACTAGGTATATGATGTAACAACATCGCTGCGGGTGTAAAATCTGGTGGAGGTTCTATGAATTTTAAGATTATCTCGTAAACGCCTTTCCAATACGTTTTTATCAAGGCGCAACTGCACCAAATATGGAGCATAGTACCGCATTCAAGATCGCATCGCCAGCATTTTGAAGATACACTCGGGCAAAAAGCATTTATTCTAAATGGTGTATGATACCACAGAGTTAAGACCTTGTAAGCGGTCTCCTGTATCTTACTGGCTACTGAACACTGGTGTGTCAAATTGCATATCTTAGTCCATTGTTTGTCAGTGAATCTCAACTCCAATATTGATTCCCATTTACTCATAAAGAATGGTACGTAACTTGCCGCGCTTGTCTGAAGAATCGAATAGGTCTGGGATATGCCGTGTGTAAAGGGTTGAGATTGGACGCAAATACGTTCAAATGAAGTCCGCTGTCTCATCAGCTGGTGACGGTTTAGTATTAAAAATATCTAGGAACCCCGTTTGTCGATCTTGTATGAAGCTAGAGAGAGAGAGACCTTACTTGTAGTAAAAAAGTGTAAAATCCGAGGCGTATTATCTCCAGTCATTTGTCTTAATGGACGAGGTGTAAGTCCTGGTTTAAATTGTTCATTAAATATCAAGGGGGTCATAGGTGATGGGAAAGTCGTTAGGCCACAACGTACTGCTGCCAACTGCCATATTCGGAGAGTTGCTAATACATATGGGGAGGTACAGTTGTGTTCAAAATTATTCAACCCCCACTGAAATTGAGTGTTTTGGCAAGTTTGACATTGATTTTGATCATTCAGTCATCTTGCTTACAATTAAATCAAAGAGGCACGTGTAGGTCAGACAAATATAACACAACATTTATAATGAAATAACCACAAATGTCTTTTCTGTGCTCACATCATTATCAGTTTTATTCAACCCCCAAGTGACATTCAATCTTAGTACTTAGTACAACATCCTTTTACAGTTATAACAGCTTTTAAACGTGAAGCATAGCTTGACACAAGTGTCTTGCAGCGATCTACGGGTATCTTCGCCCATTCGTCATGGGCAAAAGCCTCCAGTTCAGTCACATTCTTAGGCTTGCGCACTGCAACTGCTTTCTTTAAGTCCCACCAGAGGTTCTCAATCGGATTTAAGTCAGGTGACTGCGATGGCCACTCCAAAATGTTCCAGCCTTTAATCAGCAACCATGCTCTAGTGGACTTGGAGGTATGCTTGGGATCATTGTCCTGTTGAAAGGTCCAACGTCTCCCAAGCCTCAGGTTTGTGACGGACTGCATCACATTATCATCCAATATCTCCTGGTACTGAAGAGAATTCATGGTACCTTGCACACGCTGAAGCTTCCCTGTACCTGCAGAAGCAAAACAGCCCCAAAGCATGATTGACCCCCCGCCATGCTTCACAGTATATAAGGTGTTCTTTTCTTCATAGGCCTTGTTCTTCCTCCTCCAAACATAGCATTGATCCATGGGCCCAAACTGTTCTAATTTTTTTTAATCAGTCCACAGAACACTATCCCAAAACTTCTGTGGTTTGTCCACATGACTTTTGGCATACTGCAGTCGACTCTTCTTATTCTTTGGAGACAGCAAGGGGGTGCGCCTGGGAGTTCTGGCATGGAGGCCTTCATTACGCAGTGTGCGCCGTATTGTCTGAGCTGAAACTTCAGTACCCACATCTGACAAATCTTTTCTCAGTTCCTCAGCAGTCACACGGGGACTTTTCTCCACTCTACGCTTCAGGTAGCGCACAGCAGTCGAAGTCAGCATCTTCTTTCTGCCACGACCAGGTAGCGTTTCAACAGTGCCCTTTGCCTTGAATTTGCGAATGATGCTTCAATGGTCTCTCTTGGTATGTTTAACATCTTTGCAATCTTCTTATAGCCATTGCCCTTCCTGTGAAGAGTAATCACCTCTTCTCTTGTCTTTCTGGACCATTCTCTTGACTTCACCATGTTTGTAACCACACCAGTAAATGTCTAGAAGGAGCTGAGTATCACAGTCATTTTAAAGCTGCCTAATTGGTGCTTATTATGCTTTATTGCTGCTCCGTGACATCCACAGGTGTTTTCAATACCTGATTGAAAACACTTGAATGAACCTCTGTTCTTCAGAGTGGTAGTCTTTAAGGGGTTGAATAATTGTGTCAATGAAGAATTCACAAAAGAAACATTTACTACTGTATTACAAAACCAATTGATGTCATTTTAGTTGCATATGGTTCTTTAAAAAGTCCTTGTAGGATTTCATTCTGAATACAATTACAAATGTACACTAAATTCCTTAAAACCCTTTACAGCATTGGGGGTTGAATAATTTTGAACACAACTGTATGTGCCATTCGTCTAGATTGTTTCAAGGGAAGCCATGGGAGAGTTGACAGAGGTATTCCTATCATTTCTTGTTCAATCCCTCTCCATTGTTTATTTACCCCCTCTCTAGTCCATTCTACCACCCGTTGTAGGGGACATGCTCTATAGTATTGATAAAAATTTGGTAGGGCTAAGCCCCCATCTGATTTAGTATGTGTCAGCGTGTGATAGCTTACTCGTGGGTGTTTATCTCTCCATATATATGTTGCAATCATAGATTTAAGGGGTGCGAAAAAAGAGCCTGGCAAATTCACGGGTACCGTCTGGAGGAGATATAAGAGCCGTGGTTGTATATTCATCTTTATGACCGCTATTCTTCCTAGCCATGAGATCTGAGGATACTTCCAGGAATTTAGATCTGCCTGTATTTGACGTAGTAAGGGTAGAACATTTTCTACAAACATCTGTGTATGATGTATAGTAAGCCAAACCCCCAAATACTTAAGTTTATCGTATACCCGGGTATAGAGGGAACTGCGCTCAAAGATGTTATTTGTGGTACAGTGGCAAGAAAAAGTATGTGAACCCTTTGGGATTACGTGGAGTTTTGCATGAATTGGTCATAAAATGTGCTCTGATCTTCATCTAAGTCACAACAATTTGAAAAACACAGTCTGCTTAAAATAATACAACACAAACATTATATGTTTTCATGTGTTTATTGAAAAGAACATGTAAACATTCACAGTGCAGGGTGGAAAAAGTATGTGAACCCCTAGCCTAATGACTTCTCCAAGAGCTAACCTTGAGTCCAATCAGTGTGATATTATTGGATGTGTTGCTGAAAGCTGTCCTGCCCTTTAAAAACACACACCAGTTTTGGGTTTACTGGTTTCAAGAAGCACTGCCTGATGTGAACCATGCCTCGCAGAAAAGAGCTCTCAGAAGACCTATAATCAAGAATTGTTGACTTGCATGAAGCTGGAAAG